>JAXCGZ010002095.1:90000-108336 GCA_037179515.1 Halocaridina rubra | reverse complement strand
TAATAAAAATGATAGTAATAATAATAATGATAATAATAATAAGTACTGAAAGAGAGATAGATAGATAGATAGATAGATAGATAGATAGATAGATAGATAGATAGATAGAGAGAGAGATAGATAGATAGAGAGAGAGAGAGAGAGAGAGAGAGAGAGAGAGAGAGAGAGAGAGAGAGAGAGAGAGAGAGAGAGAGAGAGAGAGAGAGACTGAAAAGGAATTACCTTTTAATAGTGTTATTAGTGGTGCTTTGAATATTTAATGCCGTCAGTGCTATCAAATTTGGAGCCAGTAAGTTACCCACCTGAACTGCGAATGCGTGTATATTGAGTGTTTTCCTTTTTTTACGTAAGTGTATTTTATATTTTACATTTCCATTCTCTTTACATCTGTATGAAAACGGATTATTGTTATTATTATTATTATTATCATTATTATTATTATTATTATTATTATTATTATTATTATTATTATTATTATTATTATTATTATTATTATTATTATTATTATTATTTTATTATCATTATTATTATTATTATTATTATTATTATTATTATTAATATTATTATTACTATTATTTTTATTATTATTACTTTTTTATGAGTGTGACTTCGGGACAGGCAAAAACTGCTCTAATCAATAAAGGCCTGGGCACAAGTAAACACCAAGACAAAGGAAAAGACAAAGGTTAAGGACAAGGCAGATATGAGGTAATATCACACAAAGGATAACGACAGACAGAAAAATCAGTCAAAGTCCAGAGGACCCAAAGGTAGGGAGGACTATGTCCTGAGTTGACGATATATCCGCTTTTTGAAGGATGATAGGTCATAAGAATTAGGAAAGACAGAAGGAGGAAGAGAGTTTCAAAGTCGGGAGGTAGATGGGAAGAAGCAGTTGCTGCACCGACCAATCTGCGAGCTACAAATCTTCGCACAGTACCTGTGAGATGAGGCCGCTTGGCGAGTGCTATTCGGCCTTGGCAGTAGGGGAGGGATGCAACTCGCCAACTCATCAGAGCAGCAATGGAAGTAGTAGCGATAGAAAAGAGAAAGGGAAGATGCCTTAAGGCGAAGAGAGAGAGATTCCAGATAAGAAGTAAGAGAAGAATCATTAATGGGTCTGACTGCCTTAGATTTAACCCTATCTAGGAGATAAGTATAAGAAGAAGCACCCCAGATGTGTGAGCAGTATTCTAAGCACGGACGGATGAAGATATTAAGTAGCTGTAAAGAGGAAAACTAATGACGGACACGAAACAAAACCCCCAGTTGTTTGGATGAAGATTTAGAAATATGGATGATGTGATTACTCCAAGACAAGTTAGATTCGAAGACAATAGGGTTATCAGGAGGAGAAGAAGATAAAGAGATAGCCAGAAACTATGTTTTTGAGGCATTGAAATTAACTAAATTTTGAGTACCCACTCAGATACCCTCTGCAAATCGGAGTAGAGAGTAGCATAAAGAGACTGATTACGAGTAGCAAATGAAAGCTGTGAAGAAAAAGCAAGGGAAAGTGAAGGGTAGAATCATCAAGAAAAGCATGAAGAAGAGAGGAAGATGGGGATTGTAGAAGATCATTGATGAAGAGAAGGAAGAGAGTAGGTGAAAGAAGAGAGCCCTGTGGAACACCACTGGTAACAGAGAAAGGGCTAGATGTCGCGCCATCAACAACTACAGATATAGAACGGTCAGTAAGAAAACTGGAAATCAGAGAACAGAAAGAAGGGGTAAAGCCGTAGGCAGGGAGTTTGGCCAACAGAGCCTTGTGCCAGACTCTGTCAAAAGCCTTAGAGATATCAAGGGCGACGACAAAGGATTCCCCATAGTTCCTCAGAGAAGATGACCATACATGAGTAAGATAGGACAGGAGATCACCAGTAGATCTTGCCTTGAGGAAGCCGTACTGGTGATCGGAGATAAGTGAGTTAGATTCAAGGGGTTTCAAGAAGTGAGCATTGAGCAAAGTTTCGAAAACTTTAGCTACAGAGGAGGTTAGGGCAATAGGTCGTTAGTTTGAAGGAATAGAGCAGTCACCCTTCTTAGGAACAGGTTGAACTAGAGCATGCTTCCAAGATGAAGGATAAATACTGGTTGACAGAATGAGGTGAAAAAGATGGCAGAGCACGGGAACCACTTCATCTGCAAACTCCTTAAGGTACTTTGCAGGGATACCATCAGGACCAGATGCCTTGTTCATCTTTAGCGAGAGAAGAGCCTTATGAAGTTTGCGTGAAGAAAGGATTAGGGAGGACATAGGGATAGAGAGAGGTATAGATTGAGGAACAGGTGCATTGGAATCGTTTATAGAAGAGTTGGTAGAAAAATGAGAGCCAAAGAGAGTGGCTTTGTCAGTGGGCTTTAGTTACAGAAGGTTTTTGGTGAAAGGTTTTTGGCTAAGGACCAGAAGCATTTGTCAGTGGGAGAGGAGTTAAGGTCATCAACTTTCCTCCTTATAAAGAAGCCTTAGACCTTCGAGTCTAAGCAGTACAGCGATTCCTAGCAACAATAAAAGCAGAGCGAGTTAAATCAGAAAGAGAAGCTAGTAAGATCGGTGTGCCCGATTCCTGGCCTGGATAGCCATGGAGCAGGCACGGTCAAGCCAAGGTTTAGGGGGAGAGAAAGCTTTTGTAGAAGAGGGGATGGACTCCTCCATTTCCGAGGTCATGATCTCGGTAACTTTAGAGCTACCTGATCAGGGTTGCTGGGACCGAAAGCAGTAGTCATCCCATGGTCCCATGGAAAGTCAAAGAGAAAGTTATGCAAATTTTCATGATGGGTATGCTCAAAGTGCCAAAGACTGCTCTGAGTTGGCAGGATTGGTGGAGGGGGTGTGAAAATGGAAGATATTGAGATTAGAGAGTTGTCAGATTAACCATGAGTAGTTTGAGGGTTAGAAGTAGAAAATAGGTCAAGTGTGTGTGCTGCATGTTTGTGACGATCAGGAACACGGGTAGGATCTTTGATAATTTGCTCCAGATCGTGAGTAATATAGAAAGCAAAGGCCCCACTTCCTCCCACATCAGTGTGAGAAGAATGAAGCCACTCACTGTGGTGTACATTGAAGTTTCCAATGTAGAGAACTTCGGCATGTGGGTGAGAAGATAGCAAGGACTCATGGCCCGAGGACAGATATTCAAAGAAGGACACAAACTCGGTGGAGTTTGGAGAACGGTAGCAGAAGCAAAGGAAAATAGTGGTAGTGAAGAGATAGATTTTAAGCCAGAGAACATCAAAGTCAGGAGATTCAAGGTCCATGAGCCTCGCAATAAGAGTGTTAATGTTGCAGTAGGCACAGACCCCACCTTTGAAACGAAAACGAGTATACAAATTATAGTGAGAGATTTGAAATGGGTCAGTGGAAGCATGTATAGACAGCTGGGTTTCAGACATGAGGAGTAGGTTAGGGAGGAAAGTACCCAAGTGCTGTTTCACAGACGACAGATTAGAGTTCAACCCACGAGTGTTAGAATAGTGAAGAGTGAAAGAAGCAGATGTATTGGGAGGTGCAAGGTTATTGGCAAAACCATCATTACCACCAGGCGTGCTTGCCCTCAAGCCAATATTGGAGTCAACATGAACCCCAGAGATTTTTTGCACCCCTCTATGCCGGGTGCTGGGGGCCATTAGCTGTAGACCTTCCATATATAGTAGCAAATATGTGGGAAAAAGAGAGAAAAAGAGACAGATATGGGGAGTGTTGTGACTTGTCAAATGTAACAGAATAGCAAGAGCTGTGTAATGAATACGCCAGAATATTCAATGTAGATGTTGCCATGAGGAATAGAACTGTACTGAAGGAAGACTCAACCCGGAACTGTCTGGACCAGCCCTAGCTGAATCCTAATACCTTATTATTGTTGTTGTTGTTAGATTTGTATTATTATTTTGGGCCGGTTAGGCATATATTACTATGAATGAGAGATTAGTATACTTCCCTTGTCCCCAAAAACTACTTGGAAAGTGGAAAGTGAATGTTGTGGCATTTTTGTGTGGATGATAATTGATTGTTTGCATTGGTTACTTCACGGCTCAGATTTGCTAAAGATAACATACCCGTCCATCATCAGCCCTCATGTAAAAATAATCTTTGAAATTTATCGCACATCATTTTAGCGCCAATTGTGACTTTTCCTATTTTATATTCTAATGCAAAAGCTACATTGCATTTTCATGTTTTTATGTTTTTACACTTTAGGTATGAAAACAAACATATCAGCAAAATAAAACACAAACACGCACAATAACTTGTTGCTAAGCTATGCAACTATATTGCCTTGATTGCATTCTGTAGAAGAGACTCACATCCTCTTGATCTTGGAGATTGTCACGTTCACTCATTTGATTTTTTTATCATTTTGTGCAGCTTATAGTATATCCACAGGATTTAGGGTAATGGATCTTATGGTTCTTGAGAAGCTCCACTTGCAATGGTGAAAGTATTAACGGAATATGAATCACAAAAAGGATTCTTAGTGTTTCTTCACTGCGTTGATAGAAGTGTTTAAGTATTTTTGAACAGAAAGATGAGCAATCAGTTTGTTTCACTTCATTCATGAAAATGTAATTGAATGTAACCGAGACTTATCTTGGTGTTGCTTCAATTCCTGTTTGGAAGTATGGAAGCTAATGTGGAAACATTAAATGATTTTGTGACTTAGAAAAAAACCATAGAGTACCCTCATTTCATTTGTATTAGTAATATTAAATACTTCTTCAGCACACTCTTATGCTCAAAAGTGTTATTGGAATACATAAGGTTAGGTATAAAAAACATTTTAAGCACAAGATGGATCCTTGAATCTCGCTTCTTTGTATTGGTGAAAATACTGAAGGCTCTTGAAAGACACTTAAGAAAAGAACCCAAGTGTGGCCTCAGTAATACATTATTAGGTATCAAAGATTTTTCAAACATAAAAATGTGTCCTGAATTCTTACCGCTATTACTTGCTTCTGAGAATTAAAAAAACTAATACCCAAATCTTGATTCACATGGATAAGAAAAATATTACGGAATGTATACACAAAACAAGCACCCAACTGTTGCTTCGCTGGAATAGGCGAGGCATTAATGGCTTTCTGAAACCCCAAAATCAACTGGGGAGTTGCTTCATAGCGCTTGTTAGAGCAATGAAGGATGCTGACATTCATAAAGAAATTTCTTATGTGCTTGATGTTGCCTGATGCATTGTTGTCTTTTTTCTTTCTCTTTCTAACTTTCAAAGCTGACTTAATCTATTCTTATGGTATAACATAGCAGATTATTGTTCACACGCACACACTCATCTTCATTACCATCTTTTTCTCTTTCTCTTTATTTTCCTCTTTCTCCATTTCTTCTTCCCTTCTCTTCCTAATACTCCTTCTTCAAAAATCGTATTCGCAATTGAAATTCAAGTCTAAAACCACATTAAGGGAATCTCAAGTGAGTCGGTTGAATGATGACTGATGAAGGCTATGCCTTGGTTAGAAAGAGAATCCCATTGGATTCATTCTCCATTTCATTTTTATAATTCAGTCTTTCATTCTATATCCTTATATTTTGTTTCTCTTCACATATCTTAGTAAGCATAGACTATTATCCCTTTTATTGGTAAATTCTCTCACATCTTTAATGTCTTTATCTTTTTTCCACTTTGTCAGGATGATATTTTGCTTTCTTTTATAATTATATCATCATATCCATTTCTTTCCACATTTATCTATATGTATGGATTTGTATCCTTATGATTTTATATCTCCTTGCTACTTACAGTTGTGAGAATAGGTATTTAGCCATTGGTATTGTAATATCATATTTATTTTGCTTTTTAGACATATCTTTTTTTAGTTTGGATTTTTTTGCGTTTTCTTACATTCCTTCATACTCATTATGTAAATGCCTAGCTCTATTTTTTCACTGATAATTTCTGCCTTTTTTTTTCTATGTCGACTTATCTGAGAGGATTCCTGCATCACTTAAGACCTTTATCAGTACACTCAATAATGATTTATGGTTTGGAGCCGTCATGTATTTCATGTTTATGCGAATGAAGATGCATTAATGTATATATATATATATATATATATATATATATATATATATATATATATATATATATATATATATATATATATATATATATATACACACACACACATATATATATATATATATATATATATATATATATATATATATATATATATATATATATATATATATATATATATATATATAGTTCCGGTTTTACGTCACGGACTCCCTTATCAACCAAGGGCTAGGACGGTTGCCTTCTTGCGAAGGACTTGTTTTGGCAGATGTAATCCTTACGCTGAGTGCATGCCTTTGCTAACCTCAGACCGTGACGGGGCGCGAACCCTCGACCTGACGCCTCAGAGTCGGAGACGCTACCGACTGAGCCACGGCGACTACTATATATATATATATATATATATATATATATATATATATATATATATATATATATATATATATATATATATATATATATATATAATATATATATATATATATATATATATATATATATATATATATATATATATATATATATATATATATATATATATATATATATATATATATATATATATATATATATATATATATATATATATATATATATATATATATATATATATATATATATATATATATATATATATATATATATATATAGAGAGAGAGAGAGAGAGAGAGAGAGAGAGAGAGAGAGAGAGAGAGAGAGAGAGAGAGAGAGAGAGAGAGAGAGAGAGCTCTTTGGAGATAAAGGGCTGCCATATTTCCCCCCTCCCAACCTACTTGGGTCACCCACAAAGTAGGCTGGTAAGGATATTCTACAATGAGATCTGACAGCCCAGCTGGTGTGCCTGCACCGCTCCCTCACATGGCAATTCCCACACACCCGTCCATCAAAATCACCGAGCCAGCAGGATTGAGAAATCCCTTTGGACAGTGTCACCTATATACAATCTGCATCAGCTCATTCCTATCTCATTCACACTCTTTCTCCCTCTCATTCAACGTGCATGCAATTCCCTTTTAATGCCCTTCATTCATCTCATTCTAGTTCTCCCTCTTGGCCTAGCTCCAATTACTTCCGCACTCCATACTCTTTAAACTCTTCGTTCATCATTCATCCTTTCCATGTGTCTAAGCCAACTCAGTACTCTCTGATCTAACCTATCCAACAACTTCCTTTCAACACCTTTTCTTTGCCTCACATCCTCATTTTTTTTACTTAATCTATTCTAGATAACCCAGTCATACTTCTCAAACACCTCATCTTCATATCATT
Organism: Halocaridina rubra; assembly: GCA_037179515.1. NCBI lineage: Eukaryota > Metazoa > Arthropoda > Malacostraca > Decapoda > Atyidae > Halocaridina > Halocaridina rubra. Next base: position 101,035 of record JAXCGZ010002095.1, on the reverse strand, counting down.
CAACTTGTTCCTTTCAGTCTCTCTTGCATTTCAAGTCTCTGCTCCACACAATGCTGTCGTCATAATTACACCTTCATATCCTTTTCTTTGCATTCATTCCCAAATACCTATTTCTTATTACAGTGTTTAACTCACCAAGACATTTATGTACTTTCTTCACTCATTGATTAACCTCCTCATCCACTCGCCCACTCCTTAATACGGGTGACCTCAGATACTTAAAACTCCCAAATTCTTCAAGCAAATTTCCTTTCACTCCTACATTCAACCTGCCAACATTAACACTCCTCGACCTCACCTGCAAGTTCCTTCTTTCACACACCCTGACACTCTCAATCACCAAATGAGTCAATTCAGTCACAGTATCAGTTACTCATACAGTCTCATCGTGAATAGCTTTTGATTCAGTTGCAACAACCTTTCATATTCACCCACTCGTTCCAAGCCTCTGTCTAATATTCTTTCATTTACTGTTCTTTCCACTAAATCCATATACACGTTACACAACCATGACAATATTACGCAACCTTAAGATACAATACAGTTACCTCAAATCAATCACACATATCATTCCCAACTCTCATACATGCTCTACTATTCATGTAAAAACTCTTCACCGCTTTCAGCAAACGTCCACTTATTCCATACAATCACAACACATTTCACAACCTCTCTCTATCAACCCTGTCATGCTCTTTCTCGAACTCTATAAAAGCCTAAAAAGTGTCCCTACCTTTCTCCAAGAACTTCTCACATCCATGTCTTACCATATACATCTGATCCACTCATCCACATCCTCTTCTGAAACCAGGCTGTTCAATCCAAATAACTTTTTCCGTACCTTTTCTAATTCTTTCGATTAACACTCTTCGAAATACCTTACCAACTACACCCAACAATATAATTCCTCTAAAACTACTACACTCATACTTATCTACTTTTCCTTTATAAAGTGAAACTAAACATGCACTCCTTCAGTCAACTGGAACCCTCCCTTTCCCGAACCATGCATTTAACAACCTACCAACCATTCTAATAATGTCTCCCTACCTTTTGACAAGCATTCAACATGATACCCATTTCTCCCTGGTGCTTTACCTTTTTTTCATTGTTCACAATGCCAAATGGACCACCTCTTTTGTTATTTCAATAGCACTCTCATCACCTAACATTGGCATTCTCCATTCATTTTCTACAGCCACAGTCTCTGCCTCTCTATCATCTTTATTATTTAGCAGTTCCTTAAAACACTCACCCCGTCTCTCTTTCACCTTTATTTTATCTAGTATCAATTGCCATCTGCTCATTTCAAACTCGCCACCCTATCAGTGGCATCTTTCCTCACACTTTTGATTTCTTCTGAAACATCTTTTTATTCCTTTCAAAATTCAAACACAAGCATTTACCTCACCTTATATCTGCTGCTCACTTTTCCTCCCTCACCACTAACTTTGGTAACCTACTCTTTGCACAATACCTTTTATACACCTGTACATTATCAACCTGCAACCATACCTCCAATGCCTGCTTCTTTTCAGCCACTACTGCATTCACCTGCTCATTCCACCATTCACTACCTTCCCTATTACTTCCACAAGTTAGTCTCCTTCCGCACACTGCCTGGACATAGTTCACTACTTCCTTCTTGAAACATCTCCATTACTCTTCCACTTCCTCCTCCACTTTCTCTTTCACCACGTTCCACACATTCCTCAGAGTAGCATTATGTTTAGCTTCTTTCTCTTTCTTATTAAATTAACACACTTTTAGCACCTCTCTTTCTCTCTCGCTTCTCCTTTTTCTCCACTTTTCTACCACTCTCACTATTCTTTCCTCTATATAATGATCAGATATTCCACCACCAGCTCCTCTCAGTACATTCACATCCAATGCTTTTCCAATAACCCTTCTGTCCACCACAATATACCCCAGTATTGCTCTCTCAAGTACTCTACCAGTATCTACTCTGGCTCAGGCATACCAGTATATATATATATATATATATATATATATATATATATATATATATATATATATATATATATATATATATAGTTGTGAGAATAGGTATTTAGCCATTGGTATTGTAATATCATATTTATTTTGCTTTTTAGAAATACCTTACCAACTACACCCAACAATATAATTCCTCTAAAACTACTACACTCATACTTATCTACTTTTCCTTTATAAAGTGAAACTAAACATGCACTCCTTCAGTCAACTGGAACCCTCCCTTTCCCGAACCACGCATTCAACAACCTACCAACCATTCTAATAATGTCTCCCTACCTTTTGACAAGCATTCAACATGATACCCATCTCTCCCTGGTGCTTTACCTTTTTTTCATTGTTCAAAATGCCAAATGGACCTCCTCTTTTGTTATTTCAATAGCACTCTCATTACCTAACATTGGCATTTTCCATTCATTTCCTACAGCCACAGTCTCTGCCTCTCTATCATCTTTATTATTTAGCAGTTCCTTAAAACACTCACCCCGTCTCTCTTTCACCTTTATTTTATCTAGTATCAATTGCCATCTGCTCCTTTCAAACTCGCCACCCTATCAGTGGCATCTTTCCTCACACTTTTGATTTCTTCTGAAACATCTTTTTATTCCTTTCAAAATTCAAAGACAAGCATTTACCTCACCTTATATCTGCTTCTCACTTTTCCTCCCTCACCACTAACTTCGGTAACCTACTTTTTGCACAATACCTTTTATACACCTGTACATTATCAACCTGCAACCATACCTCCAATGCCTGCTTCTTTTCAGCCACTACTGCATTCACCTGCTCATTCCACCATTCACTACCTTCCCTATTACTTCCACAAGTTAGTCTCCTTCCGCACACTGCCTGGACATAGTTCACTACTTCCTTCTTGAAACATCTCCATTACTCTTCCACTTCCTCCTCCACTGTCTCTTTCACCACATTCCACACATTCCTCAGAGTAGCATTATGTTTAGCTTCCTTCTCTTTCTTATTAAATTAACACACTTTTAGCACCTCTCTTCCTCTCTCGCTTCTCCTTTTTCTCCACTTTTCTACCACTCTCACTATTCTTTCCTCTATATAATGATCAGATATTCCACCACCAGCTCCTCTCAGTACATTCACATCCAATCCTTTTCCAATAACCCTTCTGTCCACCACAATATAAGCCAGTATTGCTCTCTCAAGTACTCTACCAGTATCTACTCTGGCTCAGGCATACCTGTATATATATATATATATATATATATATATATATATATATATATATATATATATATATATATATATATATATATATATATATATATAAAGATATATATATATATATATATATATATATATATATATATATATATATATATATATATATATATATATATATTTATATATATATATATATATATATATATATATATATATATATATATATATATATATATATATATATATATATATATATATATATATTTATATATATATATATATATAAATATATATATATATATATATATATATATATATATATATATATATATATATATATATATATATATATATATATATATATATATATATATATATATATATATATATATATATATATATATATATATATATATATATATATATATATATATATATATATATATATATATATATATATGTGTGTGTGGTGACTATTCCCAGAATGCCTGCTTTCACCTGATCAATGAATAGTCTACCCTCAGTTTTTTGCAGGCTACCGTACACAAAAATATTTACTCCACCAACTTCAAATAAAGTTGGGCTAAAACTTACTGGCTTATAATTAAATATAAGACAAACTGTACGGTACTAAAGGGGAAGGGCATGAGTTACGTTTGCTTAATAGTTAGTGGAGACCTCCCACTGGTTAATAACACAAATACACTAAATAATATTAACTGAACACTGCATAAATCCAGGCTTAAATGAAAGACTCATCAATAAAATATAAAAATATATTGAAAAAAGAGTTAATATTATAATGGAGCAATGTTTCAGCCCAAAAGAAAAGGTTAAATTTTACTTTAGTAACAAAGAGTTATAGCTCCAGGCACGACTGCTGGACACATCAAAATAAACAACAATATCAAATAATAATTGTTCAAAATCCAAAAACTTAATGCAATATTGAAACACAGTCACTGCTTAACAAATTCGATAGCACTAGTCCAAGGGGCGAAATGGAAGGCGTAAATTTACACGAATTTTACGAGTCTCTAACAATAGGTCATCACCTGATGCTGTCCTCAGAGAGAGTCCTCGTCCGTTCTGTAAACAAAGCAGACGAGCATCACATTCTAAAATAAAAGTATATAATTTTATCATATTATACATAATTAAGGATTTCCTAAGATTTAGATTACCTTTACAAACTAATTCCAATTATTCATGAGAAAATGATGAAATTAATGACAAAATGAATAATAGTTATAATATAGTCTCTCAATGAATATATTCATGTAGGTAGATGCACAATATTACTTATGGTATTACAATAAAACACACACAAGGTATAACTAATGAAACTGTGTGTGATAGACAGATCACCACACTCTCCCCCCCAAAAGGGTAGGAAGCTAAATAAATCACATGTACAAACATAATAAAGCATAGAACAAAAACAGAAAATTCAAAGGCATAATTGACAACCTATCCTACTCCAACTGAGTTGAAGGGTCTAACAAATCTGACTCTTTCCTCTGGTAAAAGAGGGAGAACTGGTTGAGAGATCGTCTTGCCAACTGCCTTTTTACACAGAATACATGGTTTTAATATTTTCTTCACAATAACTCTACCTTTAGAGATCCAAAACTGCTTCCTAAGTCCTGACAACATTTGTCCTAATCCTCAATGATGATGTTGAATATGATTCACCCAATTAATGGCAACTTCATGGTCACACCATATAGTGCAACCTTTGAATGCTAATTTCTCCTTAGACAAGAGTGTCTGAGCCAATGCTGAGGCTAAAGTAAGTGAGAGTAACTCTAACTTAGGAATGGTGAGTGGAGGATTTGGTGATACTCTTACTTTACTCATAATGATATCACTAGATTTGCTTCTTAAGTCCACAGCATATGCAACTAATCCATAAGCTACTTTAGATGAATCACAAAATATGTGCAAATCTGATACACCAGGGACAATTAAAAATCTAGGATATTGAATGGTTGACAACTGATTCAAATCTCTGCAAATAACTGAAAATTCTTGTACTAAAGGTTCTGGCAAAGGTTCATCCCAAGAACACTTACTTCTCCATAATTTTGAAGTGAACAACTTTCCCTTGATCAAGATTGGCAATAACAATCCTAAAGGATCAAATACACTAGCAATTACAGATACAACTGATCTCTTGGTGATTTGATGATGCACACACTCCTCCTTGCACACTTTCTTACTGGAGTACAATTTGATTTCATCGTTTACAACATTCCAAGAAATTCCTAAAACATTTACGTTATTCAGATCCAGTTGGTCATGATTAACACCTACTTCATCATTAAATTTTATATCATTACTCACCCAACCTTGTAATGGCATAGAGGCTTCTGCTAAAATAGAATTTACTATGGGATACTCTGTTTTTAACTGTTCAGAGTCTGAATAGGTACAAACAAAGTTATCTACATAGAAATGAGAGATCAGAGACTTAGCTACTGGATGTGAATGTGTCTCCAAGTGATATGTGAGTGTTTTCTGAAGCAAAAAGGGAGATGATGTTGTACCAAAGAGTACTACTTTAAATCTATAGGTAACTACCTTCTGAAGTGTTTCATCCTCGAACCACAAGAATCTACAGAAACCTCTGCAGTTTGGCAAAATACCTATATGTAGGAAGGCTTTGGAAATGTCTGATACAGCAGCTACAGGGTTAGTACGATATTCAATGAGTGAATCAACAAGTTTATGGGTTAGGCTTGGGCCTGTTAGTAAACATTCATTCAGACTCTTTGATTGTGAATCAGCTCTACTAGAAGCATTAAACACTACTCTAATAGGAGTGGTAGGAGAATTCTTGTAGACTGGATGATGAGGCAAGTAATGAGTCAGTCCGTCTGTAACTAAAGGGTAATCAATTTTCTCAATGAATCCCAATTCAATGTACTCATTAAAAATCTCTGAGTATTGTCCATAAAGTTCTGGACGAGTTGCAAAGGATTTAGCTAGTGACATGAGCTGACCATAAGCTCTTCTATAGTTAGTTGCCGGTCTCTCAGTGCCCTTAAAGGGTAATTCCACAAAATACTAATTGTCTGCCTTCTGGCAAGTGGACTCAAAATGACTCACTGATTGTACTTCCTCAGGTGTTAAAGTTTCATTCTTAATACCAATAACATCTAAATTCCAAAGGTTCTGAACTTCGGACTCAAGGGTTTGTACTCCTACACGAGCACAAAGCACATGTTGCCCATTAACTGTGTTAACTGTCTGAGAACTAATTGCCCACTTTGGCACAGGTCCAAAGATAATCGAACCTGTTGGACTAGACAAAAGTTTAATTCCAGAATAGAAAGTATGGTTGGTCACAAATCTAGAATAGTAATCTGCACCAATTACCATACTTATGTCACTAATCACATCAGACTCAACGTTAGGATCTGCCAGTTTGATCCCCTTTTTTGTGAGTGTTTCTGCAACACTAGCAATGCCAGGTACATATAACGTAGTGTTAACCTTATCATAGACAACAGCATAAATCGGAATACGTTGTGTACCAATGCGTACTACAACACGAACGACGTCACACAAAATGTTTTCGACTTGATTACCAAATGAAGTCAGTTTAAGTGAGATACGAAACACTGGATTGAGTTTAAGGCGCTTTACTACTGCAGGATAAATGAAAGACCGTTGAGCACCGGTATCTAAAAACATCCTAACTGTTTCACGTACTCCAGCACCAGAAATCTTAACAATTGCTGTAGGAAGTGCTACTGAAGGAAGTGGAACCTTATTAGTCTGGACATCTGTTTGAACAGAATTAGCAACACTGTCATCTCTTCCTGACAGGATTCTAAACTTATCATCCACTACTACTTGATTAGTGGGAATGTTACTGTTAAGGTTAGTTCCATTATTAATAACTGTTGGGGCATTAGACGCAACTGACACTTGATTAACTGCAGTACTACGGTTGGTTAGTTTCATGCAGAGAAAGGTATGATGTTTGCCATTACAATTTCTACACTCAGCCGTCTCTCTACACTGTGAGGCTCTATGGCCTTTCTGCATACACACGAAACATAGTTCTAACTCTCTAACTCTGTTCTTCCTGGCTTCATGAGTTGCGTAATTAGAACAAAACTTAGTATTATGAATATCCTTACAAAAGAGACAAGGTTTGTTCCAAGTACTCGAATTGCTAGATGACGAATTAGATTTATTTTGAGTCTGGGACACAACTACTTGTTTAGGTACTGTACTAAACCTATGATTAGAATTTGTACTAGAATTCTGACTAGCTACTACTTTAGTTTTGGAATGTGCATCAGAATGTGAACCTTCTTTATTCCTAGACTGATCAGAGAGAATACGAGAACATTCCATGACCTTGATGAGGTGTCCAATACCATCCTTCAATTGTGTAATAGTCAAAGTATATGTACTGTACTCATTAAAAAGGTACTCTAATGTTTTAGGGCTAAGTTTCTTAGCAATTATGTCTTTTATTAGGTAGTCATCACAAGGTACTTGGGTTACACCCTCTATTTGCATCAACAAACGTTGAAATGTTAAGTGAAATTCAGTCAACTCAGTTAAATTATGTTCAGGGGGTTTGATGTTCATCAAGTCTAAATGTAATTGTTGCAACAAAAGGTCATTGTCGGCAAAGCTTTTTCTCAACAAACTTAATGCTATACTGTAATTACCACTAGTTATGGGAAGACCTTCAATGGTTCTATAAGCTTTACCTCTCAAATAAGATCTGAGCATGTTAAATTTCAATACTGGGTCAATGTCTTGACGACTATCAATTAAACTACTAAAGGAATCCCAAAAACAATTCCACTGACTCAACTGACCATCAAATTCAGGAATCTTAATCTCAGGCAACTTAGGGTGTGGAAGGGGTCTAGCAGGTACTACTGTCTGACTAGGAGCTTGACTAGTTGTAGCTTGTGCTTGACTACCAAAGGACAAATGATCATCTACAGCTGACTTAATTTGTATGAGCACTTTATAGGCATTACGTTTCAGAGTTCTGTGCTCTCTAGAAACTTGGCTAAGCTGGGTACTATCAATAGCATCTTGACTAGCTGTCCAATGTACATCAATAGACTCGTACAACTTTGTAAGTTCTGCTTCTGAAAACTGTAACGACCGAAAGGATGGTGGAGAAGACGCTTTAAGGTCATGTTCTATAGAACTGAGCATATCTGTCAGATCATTGGTTACAACCTTGTAAAGTTCAAACGCTTTACTTTCAGCGATTGATGGTAAAGACATCTTGCTGGATTAATCTTTACATTATACAAATCACAATAATTTTGGCTAGGTGGCCAAACTAAACTAATACCAAAATTCACTAGGATTATAATATTTATATCGTAGGTACACTTGATTACACACGCATGTATTCAAATAGCTAATCTAAACCTTCCCTTGGACTAAAGAATTCGACATCAGCAGTGATATCACAAAAAATATGCCATGGATTTATGCGCAGTGTTTAAATATCAAAGTTCAAAAACAATACCAAAGGTAGCCTATTCTAAATTCCATTCAGTAAATGTAGTAAAGTATGCTAGCTAGGCTAGGCACCATATCCGGTTCGAAGGACCAGGAAAAACTAGAATATGTGGTGACTATTGACAGAATGCCTGCTTTCACCTGGTCAATGAATAGTCTACTCTCAGTTTTTTGCAGGCTACCGTACACAAAAATATTTACTCCACCAACTTCAAATAAAGTTGGGCTAAAACTTACTGGCTTATAATTAAATATAAGACAAACTGTACGGTACTAAAGGGGAAGGGCATGAGTTACGTTTGCTTAATAGTTAGTGTAGAACTCCCACTGGTTAATAACACAAATACACTAAATAATATTAACTGAACACTGCATAAATCCAGGCTTAAATGAAAGACTCATCAATAAAATATACAAAATATATTGAAAAAATAGTTAATATTATAATGGAGCAATGTTTATGGTTAAATTTTACTTTAGTAACAAAGAGTTATAGCTCCAGGCACGACTGCTGGACACATCAAAATAAACAACAATATCAAATAATAATTGTTCAAAATCCAAAAACTTTATGCAATATTGAAACACAGTCACTGCTTGACAAATTCGACAGCACTAGTCCAAGGGGCGAAATGGGAGGCTCGTAAATTTACACGAATTTTACGAGTCTCTAACAATAGGTCATCACCTGATGCTGTCCTCAGAGAGAGTCCTCGTCCGTTCTGTAAACAAAGCAGACGAGCATCACATTCTAAAATAAAAGTATATAATTTTATCATATTATACATAATTAAGGATTTCCTAAGATTTAGATTACCTTTACAAACAAATTCCAATTATTCATGAGAAAATGATGAAATTAATGACAAAATGAATAATAGTTATAATATAGTCTCTCAATGAATATATTCATGTAGGTAGATGCACAATATTACTTATGGTATTACAATAAAATACACACAAGGTATAACTAATGAAACTGTGTGTGATAGACAGATCACCACATACATACATATATATATATATATATATATATATATATATATATATATATATATATATATATATATATATATATATATATATATATATATATATATATATATATATATATATATATATATATATATATATATATATATATATATATATATATATATATATATATATATATATATATATATATATATATATATATATATATATATATATATATATATATATATATATATATATATATATATATATATATATATATATATATATATATATATATATATATATATATATATATATATATATATATATATATATATATATATATATATATATATATATATATATATATATATATATATATATATATATATATATATATATATATATATATATATATATATATATATATATATATATATATATATATATATATATATATATATATATATATATATATATATATATATATATATATATATATATATATATATATATATATATATATATATATATATATATATATATATATATATATATATATATATATATATATATATATATATATATATATATATATATATATATATATATATATATATATATATATATATATATATATATATATATATATATATATATTTATATATATATATATATATATATATATATATATATATATATATATATATATATATATATATATATATATATATATATATATATATATATATATATATATATATATATATATATATATATATATATATATATATATATATATATATATATATATATATATATATATATATATATATATATATATATATATATATATATATATATATATATATATATATATATATATATATATATATATATTAACCAATTAAGCACATTACATATGTGAAAACATGAATAATTTTTTAACCCCGACCGGGACTCGATCCTAGGACTTATAATTACTAAGTAAAGGTGCTACCAACTACACACCACAGAAGGTTAAAAGGAATCCAACCTTATATCTTATATCTGCTATACTTAGGAATGAACGCATTCTATCCTAATGCCACTATGTTCATATTACAGAATCCCCAACCTCACTCGTGGCTTCATTTTCGCATTTAATTGAATTCCCAATCTCATTCGGCTATACAATAACCAATTAAACACAATACATATGTGAAAACATGAATAATTTTTTACCCCGACCGGAGACTCGAACCTAGGACTTATAATTACTAAGTCAAGGCGCTACCAACTACACGCCACAGAAGGTTAAAAGGAATCCAACCTTATAGCTTATATCTGCTATACT
>JAXCGZ010002095.1:75000-77500 GCA_037179515.1 Halocaridina rubra | reverse complement strand
ATATATAGTCATAGTACAATAAATAAAACTTTGGAGTCCTATACTATTAATAACAAATATCTGTTATCATGATGAAGTACCAGCAACACTGAAACTATTACCTTTAGTAGTTTAAAACCTCGGTTGCAGAGACAGGGATTATCTGTCATACTTTGGGTAAAGTCAGGTCATACTCCTTTTCATTGTAATGACTGGGGTAAACAGCAACTACTACCAAGGAGACAAAGTTCTAAGAGAAAATTGGAAAGGGGCTACTTACAAACAGTGGTGCTTATTAGGCGTTTGGACTGCTCTTGTTTGGTAACTTATTATAGGCATTATTTTTCTTAATGACGATGATAAAAGCTAGAAATCTAGTCTCAGTAGCTCTTACTCTCTTTAGTCTTTTAAAATAATGTAAAGGTACATGCGTTTAACTAGGCTATATATTGACTGACCCAAACATTGGAGAATCTTTCTCTCCTCTGCCAAAAAGCGCACTCTGAATAACTTAAAAAATATGCAATAAATTATCTTTTGAAGTTTCGCTGATAATGAGTAATCAGTGATAGATATTGTAAAATAAGGATGATTAGATGAATGGTGGCTCCACCATAAAACATAGGTACCAAAGATGTTGCTCTAAAAGAATTTTTATCTTTTCCTTGAAGTTTATTCAGAAAACTAAATATATTAAAACCTGGTTTGTTAGTATGTATATCTATATCTATATCTACATCAATCTATCTGTCTATCTATCTCTCTATCTACCTATCTATCTATCTATCTATCTATCTATCTATCTATCTATCTATCTATCTATCTATCTATCTATCTATCTATCTATCTATATATATATATATATATATATATATATATATATATATATATATATATATATATATATATATATATATATATATATATATATATATATATATATATTTATATATATAAATATATATATATATATATATATATATATATATATATATATATATATATATATATATATATATATATATATATATATATATATATATATATATATATATATATATATATATATATATATATATATATATATATATATATACATATATATATATATATATATATATATATATATATATATATATATATATATATATATATATATATATATATATATATATATATATATATATATATATATATATATATATATATATATATATATACATATATATATATATATATATATATATATATATATATATATATATATATATATATATATATATATATATATATATATATATATATATATATATATATATATATATATATATATATATATATATACATATATATATATATATATATATATATATATATATATATATATATATATATATATATATATATATATATAATTAAATGAGCACATTTCCATATGTGGGAAATCGAAAAATTTTAACCCCGACCGAGACTTGAACCTAAAGCACAGAAGGTCTGAGAGGGAAACAAACCTTACAGCTATATATGCTATAGTAGGAATGAACACATTCTGTCTGAATGCCACTCTGTTCATATTACAGTTTCACCCAACCTCACATCCAACCTCACACGTGGTTTTGTTTAAGTATTTAATTCAAATCCAAATCTCATTCGGGACCAACAATAATGAAAAAACACATTCCCAAATGAGAAAACATAAATGATATTTACCACGTGTGAGGTTGGGGAAACTGTAATATGAACAGAGTGGCATTCAGATAGAATGCGTTCATTCTATGTATAGCAGATACAAGCTGTAAGGTTTGTTTCCCTCTTAGACCTTCTGTGGTGTAGTTGGTAGCATCTGGGCACAGTAATTATGTGTGCTAGGTTCAAGCCCAGGTCGGGGTAAAAATAATTCGAGTTTTCACATATGGATATGTGCTTATTTGATTATTGTTGGTCCCGAATAAGATTGGGAGATGAATTAAATGCGTAACAAAGCCACGACTGAGGTTGGGGGAAACTGTAATATGAACAGAGTGGCATTCAGATATAATGCGTTCATTCCTACAATGGCAAATATAGCTGTAAGATTTGTTTCCCTCGTAAGACCATCTTCAGTGTAGTCAGTAGCTCCTTGACACAGTTATTATGTGTCCTAGGTTCAAGTCCTGGTCGGGGCAATAATTATTCATATATATATCTATATATATATATATATATATATATATATATATATATATATATATATATATATATATATATATATATATGAAATATATTAAGCAATAATTTTTCTACAATTTAACTTTTATAATTTAAAGCACATAATTCATGATTACTTAGTTTGTCCTTTTTTTCATCCTAAGTTTTAAAAAGACTATTTGTAAACTTCTCTTAATATGGAAATATATTCTTGAACAAAAGTCGAGAGATATAGAGACAGGAAGTATGCACACCTTCATAATAGATCAAAAGAAATTGGAAACTATATTTGCTTTTGAGAGAAATTTTTAAGTTCTTTGAAGGTAGATTTGCA
>JAXCGZ010002095.1:50000-70000 GCA_037179515.1 Halocaridina rubra | reverse complement strand
TAATAATAATAATAATAATAATAATAATAATAATAATAATAATAATAATAATAAGAACAGTGGTAGTAGTAATAATAGCAGTAGTAGGAATTAAAGAAGTGACTGACTATCTGAATGCTTAATTTTGAAATATAGTTACTTTAACCTAATAATATATAATATATACTGTATATATACCTGAAGTGATAGCAAAATCTTTCGCTACCTTAAGTAATTAACTTTTTCACTTGCAACTGAAGAAGTTAACTGCTCTAGTTAACGAAAGATCTTGCCTTCACTTCAAATGTATGTGGTCGGTTTTACGTCACCGACTTCATTTTTTATTAATGGCTTGGATGATGCATTCTGACGAAGGGCTTTTGTTTTGGCAAGTGCGAACATTACCCTAAGTGAATACCCTCACAAACTTCAGACCATGGTTTGCCTCGAACCTTATGATCTGATGTATCAGAGTCGCGAGTTACGACTTTGGACTTCGCGCAATAAATTGTGCACCCTCTGATCGTACAAAATTCAAAAGGCTTTCATGAGAGATGCCTATACACAAAACTTAAACTAAATTAAAATTATACTATGTTAAGAGTATTGACGAAATGCATAATGTTCTGAAATCATCATTTTACTAAAAAGAACAATATAAATATATTAATTAGTAACACTTGTCTTGCATAAAGATAAATTCTAGCGTAAGTTTATTACAGCATGAATCCGTGTTTATTTAGCCACATAAAAACTAATGTTATGCTAAGTTAAAAGCCTAAAATAAGTTCATTATACTTTAGAATGCCCTATTCCTAACTAAAAGTGCAATGATTCTTGCACAAGAATGACCTGGATTTCTCCTTCCTGGAACCGCATCAAGATTTGGAATATCCTGAAATCTCTCCAGAGTCAACAACATGGTAATGTTCTCCTTTCAGTGTCCTAAAAATTAATCCTCGGACCGCCATTCAGATTAGGAAATGAGAAATTTAAACTTAATTGCCTTGACTTGAAATTTCAGACCATTGAAAAAGTTGGTAGTCTTAAGAGAGAGAGAGAGAGAGAGAGAGAGAGAGAGAGAGAGAGAGAGAGAGAGAGAGAGAGAGAGAGAGAGAGTGAGAGAGAGAGCATAGAAAAGCTCATTACAATTACATTTACACGGCAAACAGTTTTACTATCTTTAAGCCATGTATTTACAGATTTTTCATGCCTGCTCTTTCTTTGGAGATTGCGTTGAAATGTATAATTTATATTGAATAATTTTATCGAAGTTTTTAGCATTAATTATCGACAGGGACTGATTTTTAAGGTAAAAAGGATTACATGGCAGAAGTAAGATTGAATCTTATACTGGATTCAGAGAATAACCTCTATGTTTTAATTAATTAGCTCCTTTTTAACAGTAGAAATGCTTAAAAAAAAAAACATGTATCGTTACCATCACACCCCTAGCTTGGAAAGGTAATATTGTTCCAATAACCTCATTCATCTATCTAATTGTATGTTCGCAAAAATAGATTAATTGCCGAAAGAATGAGTCAGAATCATATTTCTTAGAAATAAAAATACTCAGGAACTTTTCTGGCGTCTTCAAATATTTAGGAAGTAATCAGTATAACAAGAAGTATTTCCTGTGTCTGAAGTTCTATGTCAGTTTATTTAATAATAACAGTATTTAAAGGAATTCATTTTATAGACAAAAAAATCATCATAAACAAGGAAAAGAAATATCACAGAAGAGACATATGTCTTTTCCTAATATATTTTGTCGATATTATTATTATTATTATTATTATTATTATTATTATTATTATTATCATTATAATTATTATTATTATTATTATTATTATTATTATTATTACTATTATTATTATTATTATTATTATTATTATTATTATTATTATTATTATTATTATTATTATTATTATTATTATTATTATTTTTATTATTATCATTATTATTATTATTATTATTATTATTATTATTATTATTATTATTATTATTATTATTATTATTATTATTATTATTATTATTATTATTATTATTATTATTATTATTATTATTATCATTATCATTATTATTATTATTATTATTATTATTATTATTATTATTATTATTATTATTATTATTATTATTATTATTATTATTATTATGATTATTATTATTATTATCATCATCTTTATTATTATTATTATTATTATTATTATTATTATTATTATTTTTTTATTTTTTTATTTATTGATTTTTTTTTTGCCAGAAGCATCAACAACAGAACTCAAAATATTTATCATAGCAGTGAATTGTCAATATGTGTAAGCAGTGAAGTGTTGTTGTGAAAACTGGATATTGTAAAACACAAATAGAATTAAAGAAAATGTTCATACTTTCCCGTACTTACTTCATTTAAGTGAGTATGCCTTTCTTCTTTGTAGTCAGTGCAAATATAAAGATAAAAAAAAATACTTTAAAAAAACATTAATAATCTAAAGGAGAAATTTCCTTCCACTGACATATTATTTTGGGTAATGCAAAGTGAGACTATTAATATTCCTCTTTCTTTCATATAACCTTGATGTGTTAAAGTATTGAATATATTTCACTGAGTTTTAGAATATTGTTCCTGGTGATTATACAACGACGAAATACTTTTTTCTTTTGATAAGTTGATATCAAAAAATTTATTTTGAAATAGGGTTCTTCTTAGGCAGTCTATTTTCTGATGCAAAGCTCTTTTCAATATCAAAAGAATAGTGAAAATTTCTAGAATTTTTAAAAGTATTATTATTATTAATATTATTATTATTATTATTATTATTATTATTATTATTATTATTATTATTATTATTATTATTATTATTATTATTATTATTATTATTATTATTTTTATTATTATTATTATCATTATTATTATTATTATTATTATTATTATTATTATTATTATTATTATTATTATTATTATTATTATTATTATTATTATTATTATTATTAATATTATTATTTTTGACATCGTTATCGTTATTATTATTATTATTATTATTATTATTATTATTATTATTACTATTGTTATTATTAATGTTATTAATATTACTATCATTATTATTATTATTATTATTATTATTATTATTATTATTATTATTATTATTTTTATTATTAATATTATTATCAATAATAATAAAAATAATAATAATAATAATAGAGAAAAATGAGGAAACCAAGCGGAAGGTAGAGGAACAGAAGAGGTTGGCAAATGTTAGGTGGGGACAGGAATTTAGTAGGTCATATGAGGTGAATAAAAAGAAGTTTTGAAAGAAGTGAAGAGAATAAGGAAGGGTGGATTGAGGATGGAAGAGACAGTGAAAGATGTGCATGGACAGATGTTAAGAGGGAACGATGCAAGGAAAAGATGGGCAGAATATTTTGAATGCTTGCTGAATGTTGAGGAAGATAGAGAGGCAGCTATAGTGGCAGTGGGAGGGGTTCAAGGGCCAGTAATGGGAGATGAAAATGAGAGAGATATTACAAGAGAGGAGGTGAAAAGGGCATTGTATGAAGCGAAAGCAGGTAAAGCACCTGGAATGGATGGTGTGAGAGCGGAGATGTTGAAAGAAGGGGGTGTGACTGCATTGGAATGGTTAGTGAGAGTGTTTAATATATGCTTTATGTTGTCATTGGTGCCAGTGGATTGGGTGATTGCCTGTATAGTGCCCCTATACAAAGGTAAGGGAGATATGTATGAATGCAGTAATTTTAGGGGTATAAGTTTGTTGAGTGTGGTAGGAAAAGTGTATGGTAGGATACTGGTTAATAGGATTAAGGATAAGACAGAATATGTGATCGCGGAAGTGCAGAGTGGTTTTAGGAGAGGTAGAGATTGTATAGATCAGATTTTTATAGTTAGGCAATTATGTGAGAAATATTTAGCAAAGGGTAAGGATGTGTATTTTGCATTTCTGGATCTGGAGAAAGCATATGACAGAATTGATAGAGATGCTAAGTGGAATGTTTTGAGATTATATGGAATTAATGGTAAATTGTTGCATGCAGTGAAGAGTTTGTATGAGTGCAGTAGAGCTTGTGTTAGGGTAGGGAATGAAGTGAGTGAGTGGTTTCCAGTGAGTGTGGGACTGAGACAGGGATGTGTGATGTCACCATGGCTGTTCAATTTGTATATTGATGGAGTTGTAAGAGAGGTGAATGAGCGAGTGCGTGGTCGAGGTTTGAGAATGGTAGATGGGGATGAT
Source organism: Halocaridina rubra (assembly GCA_037179515.1). Lineage (NCBI taxonomy): Eukaryota > Metazoa > Arthropoda > Malacostraca > Decapoda > Atyidae > Halocaridina > Halocaridina rubra. The sequence continues at coordinate 65,777 of JAXCGZ010002095.1, read as the reverse complement.
AACGAGTGGGAGCTGAATCAGTTGCTGTTTGCAGATGATGCTGTGGTGGTGGCAGATTCAGAGGAAAAGCTGTGTCAGTTAGTGTCAGAATTTGAAATGGTGTGTGAGAGAAGGAAGTTGCGAGTGAATGTGGGAAAGAGTAAGGTTATGAGGTGTACAAGAACTGAGGATGGCGCTGGATTGAATGTTATGTTGACTGGAGAGACACTTGAGGAGGTTAATCAGTTTAAGTATTTAGGCTCGGTTATAGCTGGAAATGGTGGAGTGGAAGCAGATGTGTGTCACAGAGTGAATGAAGGATGTAAAGTGTTGGGTGCATTGAAAGGAGTGATGAAGAATAGAGGGTTGGAAATGAATGTTAAGAAAGTTTTGTATGAGAAAGTGGTTGTGCCAACTGTGATGTATGGATCAGAGTTATGGGGTATGAAAGTAAGTGAGAGACGGAAACTAAATGATGTTTGAGATGAAATGCCTGAGGAGTATGATTGGTGTATCTCGATTGGATAGGGTTAGGAATGAAGTGGCGAGAGCAAGAACGGGTGTGAGGAGAGAAATTGCAGCCAGAGTAGATATGAATGTTCTGAGATGGTTTGGCCATGTGGAAAGGATGGATGATGAAAGGCTGCTGAAAAAGGTGATGAATGCGAGAGTTGATGGGAGAAATGCTAGAGGGAGGCCTAGGTTTGGATGGATGGATGGAGTAAGGAGAGCCCTGAATGATAGGAGGATGGATGTGAGGGAAGCAAGCGAGCGTGCTAGGAATAGGAATGAGTGGCGAGCGATTGTGACGCAGCTCTGATGGGCATCTGCTGTTACCACGGGGCTGCATCTTACAGAGGTAGCCCTGTGGTAGGGGCAGTAGGAGGAGTTGGCAATTGTGAAGCGACACAGGTTGTGGAAGAGCCGGGAGGATGGGCTGTGGCACTCCAGCAGTGCCATCTGAACGGTCGCTAGCTCCCTCGTCATTGCCCATAGAGCAAAGTAATCCCCTTATTTGATTTCCTTTCTTGATGTCGGCTACCCCCCAATTAAAGAGGGAAACAGCCAAGGTAGATAGATAGATAAATATTATTATTATTATTGTTATTATTATTATTATTGACTTATTATTATTATTATTATTATTATTATTATTATTATTATTATTATTATTATTATTATTATTATTATTATTATTATTATTATTATTATTATTATTATTATTATTATTATTATTATTATTATTATTATTATTATTATTATTATTATTATTATTATTATTATTATTATTATTATTATTATTATTATTATTATTATTATTATTATTATTATTATTATTATTATTATTATTATTATTACTTAACTCATAGCCATCTAAGTAATTACTTTTGAATATATAGAAGACTGTCGACGAACTTTGCAATCCATTTGTATTGTGTGGTTGCCAGTAACGTGCTTTGGCACTAACACTGAGCTAGAATAACACTCAGCACTCTAGATGAGCATCAGTTGGCTTTGTCCTTCTGGGGACAAAAATATTTAAAGCATTGCTGCTAAGAGTAGAGACTGTTTTACATGCACTGATAGTCTGCAGTATTAATCTGTAGAGTATACATTTAAATACATTACAGCAGTTGCTTAAGCTAATTCAGTTTTATACTACTCTTCTATTGTGGTCATTAGTGCAAGACGTGGCCAAATCCTCATCTTTCCGTGATTTTCTTGATAGGATTTGCTTTTAAGGGAAACTGATATCATAAGACCCAATGATCACAATCTCAACTACGTCAGTTCAATCAAATATCATTTCGGTACTTACTTGCAAGTAACTTGCATTTAACTTCATCTTCTTTTGATATGTGATGTTGCAGAGAGAGAGAGAGAGAGAGAGAGAGAGAGAGAGAGAGAGAGAGAGAGAGAGAGAGAGAGAGAGAGAGAGAGAGAGAGAGAGAGAGAGAGAGAGAGGAGAGAGAGAGAGAGGAGAGAGAGAGTAATAATAATAATAATAATAATAATCCTTTATTTCCAATGTACATTGGGTATTCAAATAAGATACATATATATTCCAGATAGACATCTGTGGTGTACGATATAGACATACTAAAACAAACAAATCATAAAGATGAGTGTACCATTAAAATTTACAAGTAAAATCTTCCTTTAAGAGTAACTTCTTAAGATTATATTTAAAAGTATACACTGAACCAGCATTTTTTAGTTCTCTGGGAAGCTGATTATATAAATGAGGTCCACGAATGTTTATATCTCTTGAGCCAATATCAGTTTTAGACCTTCGTACTAATAAATCTTCCCCTTGACGGGTAGTTAACCCGGTAACTGAGCTTACTGTAGAAAAATTATACAAGCAATCAGGAAGATTGTTTCTTAGTATATTAAAAACAAAGGTACATATATCAAAAACATATTTATCTCTAATCTTTATCCATTCTAGATCTTTTAAAACAGGAGAGATGTGCTCGTATTTTCTTACATTGCCAACAGCCACTCGTGCTGCAAAGTTTTGTAACTTTTGTATTCTTTGTAATTGAGTCTTATTTGTACATCCCCAAACTTTGAGACAGTAATTAATTAAACTCATAGCTAAGGACTGGACAATTATTATACGAGTTGATGTTTCAAATGAGTCTTTTACCCTATTTAGATATATTAGAGTACCCATTACTTTTTTATAAATTTCATCTATATGCATTTCAAAATTCATGTAACGGTCAAAATAGACACCTAGGTTCTTTACCGAGTTCATTGGCTTAATGATATTACCGTTAAAATTTATATGAAGATTGTCATCAACTTCTGATAATAATTGTCTGGATCCGATAAGAATAGATTGGGTTTTAGTTTCATTAAGTAACAGACCATTTTTTAGAAAATAACGTTTAGCCATATACAAAATTTCTTCTGCTCTACGAATAATATTTTCTAAATCATTAATTTCTCCTTCAATTAAGATTTGAGTATCGTCAGCATATTGAATGACATAACAGTTAGGTAAATATTTTACTAGATCGTTTACATATATTAGAAAAAGTATAGGTCCTAGGATCGATCCCTGAGGGACCCCAAACAATACCTTCTTGCGACTTGAAACTACATCTTTTATTCTGACTGACTGGTAGCGGTTTTTTAAATAGTTCTCGAACCAGCTTGGGTCAATGTTCATTTTTTTGCATTTTTCTAATAAGATGGTATGGTGTACACTATCAAAAGCTTTAGAAAGATCGAGTAGTAGTAGCAATGATATTTTCTTATTATCTATATTTTTGTATATTTCATCTGATATTTTCAATAAGGCAGTTTCAGTTGATAATTTTGGCCTGAAACCGTGTTGACTTTTTGCAATAAGTTTATTTTTTTCAAGAAACTCACTTAACTGATTTGCAACAATCTTTTCAAGTATCTTTGATAAAATTGGTAGTAAAGAGATTGGTCTATAGTTAGAGACGTCGTCAGGATTTCCATTTTTAAAACCAGGAATTACATGGGGATTTTTCCATAAATCTGGGTAAATATTGGTAACTATGGAAGTATTGATTATTACCGTCAGATAATATGCTATTACAAATAATGAATCTCTAATAAAACGAAAACAAATTCCATCTGATCCATATGCATTAGAGTCTTTCAGATTTTTTATTACTAAGATTACTGTATTACAATCTACTGTAGTAGGGTTAAAGACATCATTACTTCTATTGAATGCACTATGTTCTTCCAAATTAACATTATTATTATTATTACTACCATCATCACTATTATCATTACCATTACTACCACCATCATTATTATTTACACCATTATCAACATTACTATTATTATTACTACTACCATCATCATTATTTTTACCATCATTACTATTATTGATTTCATTTATTATTTCTTTTTTTGTTTTTTCAAAGTTTTTTTTCCCCACTTCAGCGAAAAAATTATTGAACTCTTCTGCTTTAGCACTTACATCTACCTCATCGGGTATAATTGATATGTTACTACTTTTATTACAGTTATTGGAAAGCATGGTTTTAGCAATTTTCCATGTATCAGAGATATTGCCTTTAGCGTTTTGAAATTCATTTTTGTAATACTGTTTCTTACTGTTACTTAATAATGATTTTACTTGTTTCTTATGCTCTGTAAACTTTTCTCTTAAAGGGATATTATCTCTTTGTAGTTTTACTTCATTTTGTAGTTTGTCTCTTTCTTTCATAATGTTTTTTATGTCATCTGTTATCCAAGGAGCGGGGGGACGAAATATTTCTCTTGTCACGAGTGGTGCACATCGATCTATACATGATGATAAGACACTGGTTAAAATTTTTACTTGTATATTAATATTATCGGTATATAGAATTTCATTTAATTTATGTACTTCATTCATAAGTAAACTACAAAGTAATTCTTGTGAATAATTTCTTAAGCATCTGAATGTTTTAAAGATTGGTTGTCTCTTTGGTTTGCGAATATTTAGGGACGTTACAATTTCCTCGTGGTCTGCTATAGGGCTTGGCATTACGTCACACTTAGTTATCATATGTTTGGAGTTTGTTATTACTAGATCGATTTGGGAAACTGAAGTGGGAGTGATTCTAGTTGGTTTATTTATAATCTGTTCTAGATTTAAATTCTTAATAAGTCTACTCATTTTATTTTCTCTTTTTAGTTGATCATCATTAAAATCGCCATATATAAAAACTGGTTTGTTTTTTAAAATTATTTCCTTAAAAACGTCCAAAATATAGCTAAAAGAGGTTACCGGGGCTTTGGGGTGGCGGTACACGCAGCCTATGATAATAGAAGGAAACTTTTTATGTTGGACAGAGATCCATTTATCTTCCACTCCTTCGTGCTTCTCAGTTTCAAGATTTAGTTCAGTGGCCTTCAAATAATTTTTAACAAATAAACATACACCTCCACCTCTACCACTGTCATAGCGATAAATATTATATGAAGGAATATTAATAAATGCATTATTAATTGACGGATACAGCCATGATTCGCTAATGCAAAGAACATCAATATTTTCTTGTACAAGCATATGTTCAATTTCTAGTATATGGGATAACAGAGATTGTGCATTTATATGTACGACAGATAATCTATCATTATATTTACAAGTAACTTTCACATCGGCACTGTCTTCTTGGCCATGATTCTAATAATAATCATTATTTTTACATAATTTACTCTTATGACCATATTCATGACATACATTACATTTAACTTTATGATCAAATCTACAATTTGATTGGCGGTGATTGAACTCACCACAATTATAACATCCATATCTTTGACTTTGCACATAATCATAATCCCTTCTTTCTCTGTTTTGTTTGTAAGTATGACTTATCCTAGTGTTGGTATTGCTGTATCGTCCCTGGGAGCCAGTATCACCATGTCTAATATGCATAAATTTAATTATTGCGGACTAATTAATCCTGGTTCAGGAGTTGACGACATGGCCATTTACTATATTTTATTGGAAAAAGACAGAATGCATAAATAAAATGGTTGCAATATTTTTAATACTCATTAGTTATATTACAACAGAAATAAACAAAAAATGAGGTATTGATTGCACTGCAAAACAGAAGCTTTTTCATATTTAATAATTTATATTTTTGGGGGGCAAAATAATCATGCTTTGATTTAAGCCCCTGCAAATGTTGCAGAACATCATTAATGACATGAAAAAATGGCATCCGTAGATTAATGATATATCTTACTGTTCATAGTTATTTAACCTTTTCTCATAAATCTTTGAAAAAGGAATAATTGACTCCAATTTTGTTTATGTAAGCTCTCTCCATCATAGATTTATTGCATTGTTTACGGCTGTTAAATCAAATTTTGAATTCTTTCTCTCACTCCTGTGTGTGTGCTTGCATACACACACACACACACACACACACACACACACACACACACACACACACACACACACACACACACACACACACACACACACACACACACACACACACACACACACACACACACACACACACACACACACACACACACACACACACACATATATATATATATATATATATATATATATATATATATATATATATATATATATATATATATATATATATATATTCCTTCAAACAACCGACCAAATGCCCTAACCTCCTCTATTGCTAAAGTTTTCGAAACTTTGCTCAATGTTCACTTCTTGGAAACCCTTGAATATAACTCACTTATCTCCGATCACAAGTACGGCTTCCGCAAGGCAAGATCCACCTGTGACCTCCTGTCCTATCTTACTCACGTATGGTCATATTCTCTGAGGAACTATGGGGAATCCTTTGTCGTTGCCCTTGATATCTCTAAGGCTTTTGACAGACTATGGCACAAGGCTTTGTTGACCAAACTTCCTGCCTATGGCTTTACCCCTGCCTCCTGTTCTCGTAATTCCAGTTTTTTTTTCTTACCGTTTTATATCTGTATGTTGATGGTGCGAAATCTAGCCCTTTCTCTGTTACCAGTGGTGTTCCACAGGGGTCTCTTCTTTCACCTACTATGTTCCTTCTCTTCATCAATGATCTTCTGCAATAACAATCTTCCTCTCTTCTTCATGCCTTTGTTACCATTTACTTTTCTTCTGCCTTTTCTTCACAACCTTCATCTCCTACTCATTATTAGTCTCGTATCACTCTTTTTTCTACTCTCAACCTTGATTTGCAGAGAGTATCTGAGAGGGCCCCTCAAAATTTAGTTATTTTCAAGGCCTCCAAGACAGTTTCTGGCTATCTCTTTATCTTCTTCTCTTCCTGATAACCCAAATGTCTTCTAAACTAACGAAATTTACCCTCTTAATTCTATCAACATATTAGGAATCCATATAGCCTCTAACTTGTCTTGGAGGAATCACATATTCCAAATTTCTAAATCTTCATCCAAAATATTGGGAGTTTTGTTTCGTTTTCGTTATTACTTTTCCTCTTTACAGTTACTTAAAATTTATAAAGGTCTTATGCGTCCCTGATTAGAATACTACTTTCACATCTGGGTGTTTCTTCTTATACTTATCTCCTAGATAGGGTTGAATCTAAGGCAGTCAGACTCTTTAATGATCCATCTCTTACTTCTAATCTGTATTCTTTCTCTCTTCACCTTAAGGTATCTTCCCTTTCTCTTTTCTATAGCTATTACTTCCATCGCTGCTCTGATGAGTTGGCGAGTTGCATCCCTCCCCCACTACCGAGGCGGCATAACACTCGCCAAGCGGCCTCATCTCACAGATACTGTGTGGAGATTTGTAGCTTGTTGATTGGTCAGTGCAGTGACTGCTTCTTTCAATCTACCTCCAGACTCTGGAACTCTCTTCCTCCTTCTGTCTTTCCTAATTCTTATGACATATCACCCTTTAAAAAGCAGATCTATCATCATCTTAGGGCCTAGTCCTCCATATGTCTGGGTCTTCTGTACTTTGACTGTTTTTTCTGTCTGTCGGTTTCCTTTGTGAAACATTACCTCATCTCTGCCTTGTCCTTAACCTTTTTCTTTTCCTTTGTCTTGGTGTTTTCTCGTGCCCGGGCCTTTATTGAATAGGGCAGTTTTTGCCTGTCATAGTGTCACACTCATAAAAAAAGTAAAATAAACATGGCCCCATTCCCATTGTAAGTGGGGTGGCCGATCTAAGAAACATGCATTCACCACAATCCACACATACTTCAACTAGTCTTCTTAGCTCTTTGGTGATAAAGGGTTGTAACATTTTCCCTCTTACCACCAAGCTTGGGTCACCCTCAAGGTAAGCAGGGAAGGATATTCTACCGTAAGACCCATCCGCCGCAATTGGTTTACCCCCTCCACTTCATACATGGCAACTCCCCTCACACCCGTCCATCACAGTTCACTGAGCTAGCAGGTGCAAGAAATCCCTTCACCTCATATAATTATAAATAATCTTCATCCACTTATATATTTATATATATATATATATATATATATATATATATATATATATATATATATATATATATATATATATATATATATATATATATATATATATATATATATATATATATATATATATATATATATATATATATATATATATATATATATATATATATATATAACCATATTCCCCCTAATAAATGCAATGCCTCAGTCGAACCAGAATGCTTTGATTCTTTAAGAAAAGAAATTACAGAGTAGAGGATTCACAATCCCCTCGTTCCTCCCCATTTAGTCAGCTTTTACGAAAACCAATGGAACAGGGAGGAAGTATTCTTGCTTCCCACCTCAGGGATTTATATATATATATATATATATATATATATATATATATATATATATATATATATATATATATATATATATATATATATATATATATATATATATATATATATATATATATATATATATATATATATATATATATATATATATATATATATATATATATATATATATATATATAATTATATATATATATATATATATATATATATATATATATATATATATATATATATATATATATATATATATATATATATATATATATATATATATATTATATATATATATATATATATATATATATATATATATATATATATATATATATATATATATATATATATATATATATATATATATATATATATATATATATATATATATATATATATATATATATATATATGTATATATATATATATATATATATATATATATATATATATATATATATATATATATATATATATATATATATATATATATATATATATATATATATATATATATATATATATATATATATATATATATATATATATATATATATATATATATATATATATATATATATATATATATATATAAAAGAAGCTATTTGTAATTTTTATGATCTTCCATTAAAGGACAAAGTACATTTGACAGCAATGTATATTCTTTATGGGCACCATATAGTACTCCTCCTTTTAATTAGGATTTTTAAACCATTTTAAGATAATATTTGCTAGAACTTGAGCAGTGTGAGTTACATATATATATAAGCTCAATTTCTTCGGCTTTAGTTCTATCTATAACCTTGAAAAAATAATTATCATAATAGTGAATCCCTCAGTAACTTTACAATCTGGATTAAAAGAAGACAAACAACTAAATACAGAAAAATGCAATTCTCTCTCATATATGTTACGTATCTCTTTTGGTGAGAGTGCGAGGTGGCTTTAAAAAAGTTGTAAAGACTTAGCAACGATATGTCTCATCTCTATGTCCCTCAATTCCCTCTGGCCCTGTGTTCGGTCCTCGATAATAATGTCAGCTCTCTGTAGTCAGGGATGCCAATTATGATATTGCATATAATCTTTCCTCTATTATCTATATCTAATTAAGATTTTACACGCAAATTATGAAGTAGTGAAGCTGTTGGTTGATAATATGAGGTTGCATAATCTTTTTCGCCATCAAAAAGCCTGACTGGCAGAAGCTAGGAAACTTTATGCATATGGCATTTTGTTCACCACTGCACTCACCTAGTCACTGGGAGTAAGAAGGTGAGGAAATTGATGCCCGACTACTTGTTTAGCTCCTGTCAGTTCAGTAAATTCATTGAGCACACACTTAGACATATTCAATGATAACTTCAGGAGTTCAGCCGTCGATAAGGGGAATAATACTCATATAAAACAAGTTTCACATCACAAGTTAAGCCCTTCAGGGAAGTTTTGGTAACTCTAATCTTTACCCATCTCTGCTAACAGTCCTGATAAAGTTCTTCAAAGAAGTGGAAATTGGCCCTCAGCCAACTCGAGATTTTCATTTGCAAGCCTAGACCTTTTGGTTGACTAGCTTGGCTTTATGTCTAAACTGCATCTTTTGCGATCTGTGAAAAGTCCTTTGAGCTGAGGAGGAAGCCATAGAAGACAGATGGCGGAAGAAGAGATAAAAAGGAAGACAGTGAAAAATCGTCTAACTTCAGTAAACAGGAAACGAGTAAAGATTGAATAACTCTCTCTCTCTCTCTCTCTCTCTCTCTCTCTCTCTCTCTCTCTCTCTCTCTCTCTCTCTCTCTCTCTCTCTCTCTCTCTCTCTCTCTCTCTCTCTCTCGTGTTTAAGTTTTTAATATTTAATTAATTTTTCACTTAAAGATGATTTTTTAATTATTACTTATTATGGTGATGAAGCTGTTGGAATGAAGCTGTCGGCTAGGTTAGATCAGGGAGTGTTGAGATGGTTTGGACACTTGGGAAGGATAAGTGATGAACGAATAGTGAAGAGAGTGTGAAGTGCAGAAGTGATTGGAGTTAGGTTACGAGGGAAACCTGGAATAAGATGGATGGATGGCGTGAAAAGAGCACTGAATTCAGGTGGAATGTCAATGGAACAGGGAAGAGTGCGTGCAAGAGATAGGAATGAGTAGAGGAAGATTGTGCATATATAACGCGGCCCAAAGGGATTTCTCGCACCTGCTAGCTCATTGAACAGTGGTGGACGGGTGTAAGAGGAGTTACCATGTGATGAAGCGGCGGAGGTAAACCTGCTGCGGCTGTCGGGCCTCATTGTAGAAAATCCTTGCCCTACCTTATAGGTGACCCAAGCATGGTGGATGGGGGGGGAGACGAGGCAACCCTTTATCCCCAAGGAGCTGAGAGGAGTGATAGAGGTATGTGTGGATCGTGGTGAATACGAGTTTCTTGGCTCGGCCACCCCTCTTTCAAGGAATGAGGAATGTGTATGTGGCGATCTTGCCGACAGATCTCTTTTTTCTTTTCTTTTCGTACGAGTCGTTTATAACATGAATTTATGTTTTTTATGATTTATTTTTCTATATTTTTTGCTAAATTTATTTCTATAATTTTTTTTTTCACTCCATAGCTTACTTGTCTATTGATCAGCTTTTTGTCTTTAATGCTTTTATTTGTTTTGTATTAAACATAAACTTATTTCGCTGGTATATTTATTGAAATATAGATCTCACTAATAGTCATATTTTTATGGCTTAATATTGACGTGTATATTTAAATATCATGTACTTATTTAGATATTAAATCTTGGTGATAAATATTCGTTACTTTCTTTTACGATTTTTTTTAAAATAATCTTTAACTTACATTTTTCATCGTATATAGATATTCTATTTTATAGGGATATCTTTCTTTTATGTACAATTTACTACCTTAGTAATATTTAGACAATTACAGATTCAGTTTGTAACCTTTCTTATCTAGGGATCTTCTCAACTACATGTCGAAGATTTCTATAATTCTTCTCACACTGATGTGGGAGGAAGTTACGCCCTTGTTTTCTCTATTACTCATGATCTGGTGCAAATTATCAAACATCCTACTCGTGTTCCCGATCACCACAAACATGCAGCCAACACTCTTGACCTATTTCTTACTTCTAACCACTCAAACTACTCTTATTCTGTGCTTTCCCCTCTTGGTAAATCTAACCACTCTGTGATCTCATTCTCTTCCATTTTTGCTCCCCCTCCAACAATCCCTCCTACTCAGCGCTGTCTTTGGCATTTTGAGCGTACCCAAGGTGAAGATTTGTGTAAATTCCTCTTTGACTTCCCATGGCATGACTACGGCTTTCGGTCCCGCAACCCTAACCAGGTAGCCCTAAATGTTTCCGAGATCATAACCTCGGGAATTAAGGCATACATCCCCTCCTCTACATAAGCTTTTTCTCCCCCTTCGCCTTGTTTTGACCGATCCTGCTTCATAGCTATTCAGGATAGGAATCGAGCACCCCGGTAATACCAAGCCTCTCCTTTTGATTTAACGCACTTTGCTTTAATTGAAGATAGGAATTGCTGTACTGCTCAGATTCAGAGGTCTAAGGTTTCCTTTATAAGAAGGAAAGTTGATGACCTTAAATCCTCTCCCAGTGACAAATTATTCTGGTCCTTAGCCAAAAACCTCTCCAAAAACTGCAACTCAAGCTATCCCCCTCTCGTTCATTCTGATGGTTCTATAGCCTGCTCTCCCATTGAAATCCACTCTCTTTGGCTCTCCATTTTCTTTCAGCTCTTCCGTAATCGATTCCAGTGCACCTGTCCCTCAATCTTTACCCCTCTCTAACCCTATGTCCACCCTTATCCTTTTTTCACGCAAAGTTCATAAGGTTCTTCGCTTGATATTGAACTGGCAGATGAATTGGCTACCGTGCTTTGCCGTCTTTTTCACCTCATTCTGTCAACCAGTAACTATCCTTCATCTTGGAAGCATGTTTTAAAAATCCTAAGCTAAAGGAGAAATATTATGTAGTGTCCATAAAGAATATACATAGTTCTCAAATTTACTTTATCCTTTTATGGAAGATCATAAGAAATGCATATAGCTATTAGATATATATATATATATATATATATATATATATATATATATATATATATATATATATATATATATATATATATATATATATATATTATATATATATATATATGTGTGTGTGTGTGTGTGTGTGTGTGTGTGTTTGTGTGTGTTTGTTCATGTAAGTATATATATATATATATATATATATATATATATATATATATATATATATATATATATATATATATATATATATATATATATATATATATATATATATATATATATATATATATATATATATATATATATATATATATATATATATATATATATATATATATATATATATATATATATATATATATATATATATATATATATATATATATATATATATATATATATATATATATATATATATATATATATATATATATATATATATATATATATATATATATATATATATATATATATATATATATATATATATATATATATATATATATATATATATATATATATATATATATATATATATATATATATATATATATATATATATATATATATATATATATATATATATATATATATATATATATATATATATATATATATATATATATATATATATATATATATATATATATATATATATATATATATATATATATATATATATATATATATATATATATATATATATATATATATATATATATATATATATATATATATATATATATATATATATATATATATATATATATATATATATATATATATATATATATATATATATATATATATATATATATATATATATATATATATATATATATATATATATATATATATATATATATATATATATATATATATGTATATATATATGTATGTATGTATGTATGTATATATATATATATATATATATATATATATATATATATATATATATATATATATATATATATATATATATATATATATATATATATATATATATATATATATATATATATATATATATATATATATATATAGTATATATATATATATATATATATATATATATATATATATATATATATATATATATATATATATATATATATATATATATATATATATATATATATATATATATATATATATATATATATATATATATATATATATATATATATATATATATATATATATATATATATATAAGCGATATCAACGAAAGAAATTACCTTGTAATTTATAGTTATGAAAGCGCATTGTGAATTTATATTCTTAAAAATGCAAAAACACTTACATACTCACTGAGCCTACCGAGCTGATGAGGACTACCAAACAAGGGGGGTCACTACTTTCTCATCAATGATCATAAATGCTAAAGTGCAGAGATGCTGTACGAACTACCTTCGGGGCAGATATTAGGATATTATGAGTGTGAACCAGGAGCTAAACAAGCGACTTTTGTGATTTTACAGACCAGCGGTCTGTGAAAATAGGAATTTGTCACTGTGTGATTGGAAGAGATGGGATTTTCCACTCATTTCCAGAAGAATCAATCTCTCTCTCTCTCTCTCTCTCTCTCTCTCTCTCTCTCTCTCTCTCTCTCTCTCTCTCTCTCTCTCTCTCTCTCTCTCTCTCTCTCTCTCTCTCTCTCTCTCTCTCTCTCTCTCTCTCTCTCTCTATGTATGTATGTATGTATGTATGTATGTATGTATGTATGTATGTATGTATGTATGTATGTATGTATGTATGTATGTATGTATGTATGTATGTATGTATGTATGTATGTATGTATGTATGTATGTATGTATGTACGTATGTATGTATGTATGCATGTATGTGTGTATTTATCTATCTATCTATCTATCTATCTATCCATCCATCCCTGGTGCTTTACCTGCTTTCAGTGCTCTCAGTGCCAAATGTACCTCCTTTATTTGTAATTTCTATCATTGTCATGACCTAACAATGGCATTATGTCCCACAGCCACAATCTCTGCCTCTGTCATCTTTCTCACTTAGCAGTTCCTTGAAATATTCAGCCCATCTCTCTCTCACCTTTACTTCATCTACTAGCAATTTCCCATCTGTTCCTTTCGCCCTCCTTACTAGACTCACTTTCCTCACTCACTTAATTTCCTTCCAAAACATCATTTTATTCCTTTCAAATTCTCAGACAGGCTTTTACCGCTCTTTACATTTACTTCTCTCTTTGAATCCCTCGCACGCACTTCGCTAGCCTCCTCTTTGAACAATAACTCCAATACGACTCTACATTACCTCCCTGCAACCATACATCAAATGCCGGTTTCTTTTCAGCCACTACTGCACTCACCTGCTCATACCACCATTCACTACCTTTCCTTTTACTTCTACCAGTTAGCCTCCTTCCACACACTGCCTCTGTATGTATGTATGTACGTATGTATGTATGTATGTATGTATGTATGCATGTATGTGTGTATTTATCTATCTATCTATCTATCTATCTATCTATCTATCCATCCATCCCTGGTGCTTTACCAGCTTTCAATGCTCTCAGTGCCAAATGTACCTCCTTTATTTGTAATTTCTATCATTGTCATGACCTAACAATGGCATTATGTCCCACAGCCACAATCTCTGCCTCTGTCATCTTTCTCACTTAGCAGTTCCTTGAAATATTCAGCCCATCTCTCTCTCACCTTTACTTCATCTACTAGCAATTTCCCATCTGTTCCTTTCGCCCTCCTTACCAGACTCACTTTTCCTCACTCAATTAACTTCCTTCCAAAACATCATTTTATTCCTTTCAAAATTCTCAGACAGGCTTTTACCGCTCTTTACATTTACTTCTCTCTTTGAATCCCTCGCACGCACTTCGCTAGCCTCCTCTTTGAACAATACCTCCAATACGACTCTACATTACCTCCCTGCAACCCTACATCAAATGCCGGTTTCTTTTCAGCCACTACTGCACTCACCTGCTCATACCACCATTCACTACCTTTCCTTTTACTTCTACCAGTTAGCCTCCTTCCACACACTGCCTCTGCACATTTCACGACTTTCTCCTTAAAGCAACCCCATTCTTCTTCTACACCCTCCCCCAGTTTCTATTTCACTACATTCCACACATTCCTCAAACTAGCTTCATACTCAGTCTTTCTCTTTCTTATTCAGTTCACTAACTTTTAGCGCCTCTCTTCCTCTCTCAATTCTCCTCTGTCTACCGTTTTCTCTCGCTCTCACAATTCTTTCCAATAAGGAATGATCTGATATTCCACCAATAGATCCTCTCAGTACATTCACATACAATACTATTCAAATCACCCTTCTGTTCACCACAAAATAATCCATTAGTGCTCTGTTAACTACTCTACCATTATCTACTCTGACCCATGTATACTTGTTCAAATTCTTCTTTTTAAGTACAGTATTAGCGGCCAATATCTCTCTCAATACATATATATATAATATTTTCTCCACC
>JAXCGZ010002095.1:42500-45000 GCA_037179515.1 Halocaridina rubra | reverse complement strand
AATAGGATATGCAGCTAAGGAGTAGAGGTCCACTATTTTTTTCTTCTGTGGCTGTCAAATAAAGCTTTATTTCTATTTAAGAACAAGAGCATACCGTTTTATTAATGGTTAGTAGGGTCCTCATGGCACCAGCCGCCCATTGAAATAGTACGAGTGAAGGTATTTGGACTTAACTAGGGCTGGTTTAGACAGCTCCAGGTTAAGTCTTCCTTCTGGCACTGTTCCTTTTCCTTATGCCTACATCTACACAAAATATTTTGGCGTATTCGTTACACATCTCTTACTATACCATTACATTTGAAAAGTTTCAACATTCCCATCTCTGTTTCTTTTTGCGCTCTTTTTTATAAATTTTATTATAATCAAGGAAGGTCCACAGCCTACGGTCCGTAGAACCCTGCATAGAGGGGTGTACTAAGAATCTCCAAGGATCATGTTGACTCCACCTTTGGCGCGAGGGTAGGCATGCTTGGTGATAGTAATGGTTCTGCCCTTAACCTTGCACCTACTGATAGATCTACTTCTCTCACTCTTCATTTTCTAACATATGTGGTCTGAACTCCAATCTTTCATCGGTGGAACAGCACTTGGGTAGATCCCTCCCTAACCTCCCATTTCTCTCTTAAACTCAGTTGTGTAGTCATGCTTCCCCTAATCCATTTCAAATCTCTCTATAAGCTGTACTCTCATTTCCGTTTCAAAGATGGAACCTGTGCCTACTGCAACACTAACACTCCTATTGGAAGGCTCATGTACCTTGAATCTTCCGAATTTGATGTTTTCTGGCTGAAGATCTATCTCTCCACAACCAATATATGCCTTTGTTTCTGCCACTGCTCTCTTAGCTCCACTGACTTTTTATCATTCTTTGAATATCTGTCCTCTTGCCACGAGTCCTTGCTATCTTCTCACTCACATGCTGAAGTTCTCTATATTGGGGACTTCAATGTACACCACCTTGAGTGATTTTATTCTTTTCACACTGATTATTAATCATGCTACTCATGTTCCTGATTGCCACGAGCGTGCAGCTAACACTCTTGACCTATTTTTTGCTTCTAATCCTTCAAACTACTCGTACTCTGTGCTTTCTCCTCTTGGTAAATCTGACCACTCTGTGATCTCAATCTTTTCCATTTTCGATTCTCCTCCATCAAATCCTCCTACTTAGCGCTGCCTTTGGCACTTTGAGCTCACCCAATGCGATGATTTGCGTAAGCTTTTGGACCCACAACCCTGATCAGGTAGCCCTAAAAGTTGCCGAGACCATAACCTCAGGAATGGAGACATATTTCGGAATTGCTGCACTGGCCATCTTTGAAGGTTTAAAGCTTCCCTCTTAAGAAAAAAAGTTGATGACCTTAACTCCTCTCCCATTCATAAATGTTTCTGATTCCTAGCTAAAAACCTCTCCAAAACATCTGTAACTCAAGCTTACAACTTCTTATTCGTTCTGGTGGTTCTTTAGCTTTTTTTCCCACCGACAAAGCCACTCTCTTTGGCTCTCATTTTTCTGCTAACTCTACCGAAAACGTGCTTTGCTGTCTTTATGCCTCATTTACTCAACCATTATCTATCCTTCTTCTTGGAAAAATGCTCTAGTTCAACCTGTTTCTAAGAAGGGTGACCACTCTTTTCCTTCCAACTACCGATCAATTGTTCTATCCTCTGTTATCGTTAAAATATTTGAAACTTTGCTCTAGTCTCACTCTTTGAGATCTTGAAACTAACTTGCTTATCTCCGATCACAAGTACGACTTCTGAAAGACAACATCAGCTGGTGAACTCCTGTCCTAGCTTACTTATGCATGGTCATCTTCTCTGAGGAACTATGGGGAATCCTTTGTCGTCACCCTTGATATCTCTAAGGCTTTTTACAAAGTATGGCACAAGTCTCTGTTGGCCAAACTCCCTGCTTATATCTTGAGAAGGGTAATGAGTTTGTAATTATTTGAATCCTCACTGTCTTCCTCTCAAATACTGGGGAAACAATTGCAAATTTCCAATCTTCTGGGAATACCCCCTGTGACAATAGAGTTCTTGCTAATTACAATTACCTATTTTTGCTGTTGTATTTTTTAAGCATCTTACTATACGAATTATAGAGGTAATGTTTACAGGCTGAGGTCTAAAGAGAATATCTTGATTGTTGAATATTTCAGCCGCCTAAGTTTTGGTTTTCTTGGATGCTGTTTGACTGCATGCTTTCATAAACCTCTGTACCCTTGTTTGCAAAATAGTTATTAAGTTTTTCACACAATTCTAAGAGATCATATACATTAATTTTAAGAGTAAAAGTCTTTTTACTTGGTAATATATATTTTACAATCGCCCATATGATACATTTCTTAGCTTTATAATCCCAGAAATTGCTCTTGCAGCTAGTTGCTTAAGCCTGTTAAATGAGCTTTAACGGTTTTTCAGTAGTTTATAGTGAGCAACATTTAAGTCATTATGATTCTACTTTTTCTTTTATACCTCTTATATCGATTTGACATTT
>JAXCGZ010002095.1:17500-32500 GCA_037179515.1 Halocaridina rubra | reverse complement strand
ATATATATATATATATATATATATATATATATATATATATATATATATATATATATATATATATATATATATATATATATATATATATATATATATATATATATATATATATATATATATATATATATATATATATATATATATATATATATATATATATATATATATATATATATATATATATATATATATATATATATATATATATATATATATATATATATATATATATATATATATATATATATATATATATATATATATATATATATATATATATATATATATATATATATATATATATATATATATATATATATATATATATATATATATATATATATATATATATATATATATATATATATATATATATATATATATATATATATATATATATATATATATATATATATATATATATATATATATATATATATATATATATATATATATATATATATATATATATATATATATATATATATATATATATATATATATATATATATATATATATATATATATATATATATATATATATATATATATATATATATATATATATATATATATATATATATATATATATATATATATATATATATATATATATATATATATATATATATATATATATATATATATATATATATATATATATATATATATATATATATATATATATATATATATATATATATATATATATATATATATATATATATATATATATATATATATATATATATATATATATATATATATATATATATATATATATATATATATATATATATATATATATATATATATATATATATATATATATATATATATATATATATATATATATATATATATATATATATATATATATATATATATATATATATATATATATATATATATATATATATATATATATATATATATATATATATATATATATATATATATATATATATATATATATATATATATATATATATATATATATATATATATATATATATATATATATATATATATATATATATATATATATATATATATATATATATATATATATATATATATATATATATATATATATATATATATATATATATATATATATATATATATATATATATATATATATATATATATATATATATATATATATATATATATATATATATATATATATATATATATATATATATATATATATATATATATATATATATATATATATATATATATATATATATATATATATATATATATATATATATATATATATATATATATATATATATATATATATATATATATATATATATATATATATATATATATATATATATATATATATATATATATATATATATATATATATATATATATATATATATATATATATATATATATATATATATATATATATATATATATATATATATATATATATATATATATATATATATATATATATATATATATATATATATATATATATATATATATATATATATATATATATATATATATATATATATATATATATATATATATATATATATATATATATATATATATATATATATATATATATATATATATATATATATATATATATATATATATATATATATATATATATATATATATATATATATATATATATATATATATATATATATATGGATGCATATTTGCCTTGAGACAAATGATGGAAAAGCATAGGAAGAAACAGAAAAGACTGCATATGGTCTTTATTGACCTGGAAAAGGCATATGATCGAGTACCACGTCAAGTGGTGTGGAGGTGTATTAGAGAAAAGGGAGTCCCCGAGAAATATGTAAGAATCATCCAAGATATGTATGAGAGGGCAGAGGTAAATGTTAAGAGCAGTGTGGGCTTGACGAAAAGTCTCTCAGTAAATGTTGGTCTGCATCAAGGGTCTGCTTTCAGTCCATATATATTTGATCTGGTCTTGGATGTAGTAACCCAGGGTATTAGAGATCAGTCTCCGTGGTGTATGCTCTTTGCAGATGACATTGTACTGTGTAGCAACAGACGAGAGGTAGTGGAGGAGAAGCTTGACGAGTGGAGAAAAGTGATGGAGGATAGAGGACTGAAAATAAGCAGGAAGAAGACAGAGTACTTGAGGTTGAGAGATGATGAGGATGGGGAGGTCAATTTGCAGGGGGAGGTTTTGAAAAGAGTTGAAAAGTTCAAGTATTTGGGATCAACAGTAGCAGCGGATGGTGACCTAGAGTCAGAAATAACCCACAGAATACAAGCGGGATGGAAGAGCTGGAAGACAGTGTCTGGGGTGCTGTGCGACAGGAGAATAGGGATTAAGTTGAGGGGTAAAGTGCATAAGACAGTAGTGATACCTGCGATGATGTATGGAGCAGAGACATGGGCAATAAAGAAGACACAAGAGAAAAAGCTGGATGTGGCAGAGATGATGATGCTGAGATGGATGTGTGGGGTGACAAGAAGAGATACGATCAGAAACGAGGTAATTAGAGGTACCTCAAAAGTTAGAGAAATATCAGATAAGATACAAGAAAGTAGACTAAGATGGTATGGTCATGTTGTTAGGAGGGATGAACAGTATGTTGGGAGGAGGGTGATGGAAATGGATATACAGAGTAGGAGAAGGAGAGGGAGACCAAGGCGTAGGTAGATGGATTGCATCAATGACGACCTGAGGTCTAAAGGTGTGTTGGGTGATGAGGTATGGGACAGAAACAAATGGAGAAGACTGGCCAGAAACGTCGACCCCTCATAAAAGTGGGAAAAGATGTAGACGAAGAAGAAGATATAAATATATTTTGCTTCATATTGTGCTGTGATATAGCAGTGTATTTTGCATATATATATATATATATATATATATATATATATATATATATATATATATATATATATATATATATATATATATATATATATATATATATATATATATATATATATATATATATATATATATATATATATATATATATATATATATATATATATATATATATATATATATATATATATATATATATATATATATATATATATATATATATATATATATATATATATATTTATATATATATATATATATATATATATATATATATATATATATATATATATATATATATATATATATATATATATATATATATATATATATAATATATATATATATATATATATATATATATATATATATATATATATATATATATATATATATATATATATATATATATATATATATATATATATATATATTCAAATATCCACATTTTCATACGTAAAAACATGAATCAAGTTTGCCCAGACGGGGTCTCGAACCTAGGACACATAATTACTGTGCCAAGGCACTATCAACTACACCACAGATTGTCTAAAAAGGGAAACAAAACTTACAGCCTTATCTGCTATAATAGGAATGAACATAGTCTATCTGAATGCCACTCTGTATATATTACATTTTCTCATAGTCTCACTCGTGGCTTCATATTCGCATTTTATTCAACTACCATTCTCATTCGGGACTAACAATAATCTAATAAGCAAATTATCATGTGTGGTGTAGTTGGTTTTGCCTTGGCACAGTAATTATGTGTGGTAGGTTCAAGTCCAGGTCGGGGTAAAAATGATTCATGTTTTCACAGCTAACGAAAGCCTCTTCCAGCAAAGTCACGTAGCCTACCAATATACCTGCCCCCATGAAGACTGCAGTCTTCAATCGTCTTATATTGGTATGACCACAACTAAATTGACAAAAAGGCTAACATTTCACTTACAATAAGTCACCCCAAAAAATCATATGATGGAAAAACACCGGACCTCCATCGCACGTAAAATGTTGGAGGATAATTCAAAGATACTACACACAGAAAAGCATTTTCGACGTCTGCAAATTCTAGAAGCTCTTTACATATATTAGTTAGTTTCTTTTATGAAAGTGTAAACGCAAAATTGTATTACTCTGCCAATTTTGCAATTAAAGAGCAGAGGCCAGAGATAAGGATGCGTAGGGTCCATCTTCCAACAACTCTGAAAACTTCTCAGAGATACTGAATCTTTCTGGTGAATAAAAACTCAAGGTTAATATTAGATATAATTTATAACCTCCAACCACTACCAACTCGGCAATGTACGAATCTCTACGAAACATTATGAATCCAATTAAATTTTCCGACTTATTGCATAGTCTAAACAATAATGAAAAAGTTATTGTAAGAACTTCGGAATAGTTATACAAGAAAATTACAAATGCAAAAACAGCAGTCATATTCATCTATATATATATATATATATATATATATATATATATATATATATATATATATATATATATATATATATATATATATATATATATATATATATATATATATATATATATATATATATATATATATATTATATATATATATATATATATATATATATATATATATATATATATATATATATATATATATATATATATATATATATATATATATATATATATATAAATATATATATATATATATATATATATATATATATATATATATATATATATATATATATATATATATATATATATATATATATATATATATATATATATATATATATATATATGTATATATATATATATATATATATATATATATATATATATATATATATATATATATATATATATATATATATATATATATATATAGGTCTTAAAAGGGAAACAAACCTTACAGCTATATCTGTTATACTTGGAATGAACGCATTCTATTTTTCTTCAAGACATTCCGGTGCCTAAAAAATTACTCCCCTGATATCTTTTGTGAAGCATTAATCAACAACAGAAATGCACTTAATGGTATAATAAACACAGATTAGATCGATTTGCAGGTTGAGATTCTAACAAAAGTCTTCCGTGAATGCCTAGATAGTTGTGCACCATTGTAACAAGAAAAATAACCCTCCCCTCAGCCCCTGGCTAACTAATGACATCAAAGAGGCAATGCAAATCAGAAATTAAATACAAAAGAGCTAAATATGAATAGATATGATATGACTCTCCGTGAACTTTGTAAAGTAGAAAAAAAAACCTGTCAGATCCCTCATTGACATAAGTAAAAAAAAACTTCACAAACAACAATTAAATGACTCTAGACATGATACAGCAGCTACATGGAAGGTGATAAGAAGCATTATACCAAATGGAAAGACTTTCTCTGAAAGTTATGAAAAGTTATGAAAGCTATGAAAGACAAAGCGGAAAACTTAATAACTATTTAGCTAATGTTGGGAAATACACATATGAGAAAACGCAAGAAAACATCAACTCAGTGAATATGAGTAATTACTTTAATGACAAATCTTCCTATGTAAACATAAGAATTACTTCAAGATCAATCCTGTCGATTGTGCTACCCAAATTCTTAACATAAAGAGTCTAAGAAACTCTGTCTTTTATGGTCCAGATGGGATACCATTTCAAGTCTTCAAAGATGCGCTACCCATAATTGTATCTTATATTCTAGCTATTAGAAACACTTCCATTGTTACTAAATGGTTTTCTTACTCTTGGAAAAAATCACATGCAATACCTCCGCATAAAAAGGGGGACAGAGAAGATGTGACAAACTATCGTCCCTTATCCCTGATACCCATTTTCTCTAAGATATTAGAAAAAATTGTAACATGCCAACTAATGTTATATCTAGAGACAAACACTCTATTAGCTATTAACCAACATGGTTTCAGACCAAAACTCTCGACGGAAACTGCACTGCTCAAAGATACTAGTAGTATTTACAAAAATATTGATAAGAAAAAATCTATATGCTTGTGTTATTAGACTTATCAAGAGCCTTCGACAGTGTAAATATATGTACTAACCGAAACATTGACCCAACCTGGTTTAGAGAGTATCTATCTAATCACAGACAGTCTATCCGTCTAAACAGCATTATCTCTACTCCACAAAAATTATCTATTGGTTTTCCACAAGGATTAGTCCTTGGCCCTATCATCTTCTCCATTTATGTAAATGATCTATCTTGTTTCACATCTGACTGTCTAGTCATACAATATGCAGATGACACTCAGTTAATCTTTAATGGTGATATTAATAATCTCCCAGAGCCAGCGTGAAGAGCAGAAAAAACCTACTTTCAAAAAGTTTTGCTATTAATTAACGAAAGTAAAACACAATGCATGTTTATTGGCTCAAGGTACCTTATAGCACAAATCCCAGAAAACGCAACCATTAATTTTAGTGGTAATATCACCACTCCTAGCAAATCAGTAAAAAATCTAAAATGTTGTTTGATTGTCATATAGATAAAGTATGCAAAAAGGTTACGGGAATGCTAATGTACTTATAACGTATAAAAGACAATTTTGAGACTACCACTCGAATAGCGGTTGTTGAATCTCTAGCCCTAAGTCACATTAATTATTGCACAACTGTTTGGGGAGCTACCAGTAAAACTCAGATAAATAGAATACAAAAGCTTAATAATTTTGCAGTTCGAGTTGCGATGAGAGGAATAAGAAAATATGACTACATCACACCAGCTCTCAAAAAACTTGGATAGCTGCAGGCAGAAAACAAGGTCGCCTATGGTATTTACGCTTTTGTATACAAAATTTTGAACCATCATTATCCTAGCTGGCTAGTTAATTTCAAAAAATTCAGGGATATAAGGGGAAATAACACAACACAGAGTAGTGAGCTCTTTCTTCAGAGAACAAACACAGATGCCAGTTCAAAGATAATTACTATTAAAGGGCCAACACTCCGGAACAATATTCCAGGACATCTTAAAAATTCATCATTCTTCACACTTTTCAAAGGCAAACTATATAGTTTTCTGTTGGACAAATAGTTGCTGCTCACACACTAATTAAACTTGATTTAATAAAATTTCTCTTAACACTAACCATTCTATATGTAAATAGATATCGCCTTCTTTGATTTCTAAGTTAAGAACTAAGTATTCTCATTGAAAAGAATACAAATATGTTGATGATGCCGATAATTACGATCCTGTATCGAGGTTTCTATTACTACTTTAAAATTAACATTAAATTGTTAAAATATTTAATACAGTATGATTATTGTAATTATAATTTTATACGTATCTATTAACTCAAGGTAATCTTTATTCTCTAGGAATTCTGTAAGTTCAATTACAAGTCTACTTATAAGTGTACTCTTAGCTTTGTAAAAGAATAGCAATTGCCAATTGGAAATAAATGTTTGTTTGTTTGTTTGTTTGTTAGGAATCATATTTTCTTTACTACTTCTAAATTATGCAACTCAAGTCTCAGCAGCTGAATTCTAGGACTTTTGTTCACTAAGTATAATAACACTATCGTTTTTTATCTAGTACTGTGTGTCTATAGTTTGAGGGACAGCGAGAGCACAGAGGTTTGAGCAATCAACTCGAAAAGTCTCAAACCCATCCTTCATGAGGCGTTATGAAGGATATCCATCCTTGATTTCCTCAATAGATTGGGGATTAATTGTGGCACATAAAATCGAAAACATTACACATTATCATTTATTTTGCTAATAGGAATGATTCGAAAGTACAAAATAAAGAAACTTATTTTCTTGCAGAGAAATGTGGTTTACTACTTAATTCTATGAGTAATTATTAAATTAATTTCCGTGATTACATTAGCTAAAGAGTGGTCTGATATCACTGAGTAAGAGCCCTAGCCCGCTTTGTCCAGTAAAGAAAAAAATAATTCAGCCAAGTGTAAGACGTAGATGAGTGGTGTCTCTCGCCTCCTAGCTACTGCCTACTGAACAGTAATCATCTAATTGTTCTGATGTTCCTTGGACATTTTTTTCTTTCTATTTAAGTATTCTATCTACTATTCGCTTTGTGCAAATCAGTGACAAAGATATGAATATAATAAAATGGGGAAAGATATTCTTAGATATAAAGTGATAGGTAGTGATTATCAGTATCTATCAACTGCCCATATTGTGTAAAATAGTGACAAATATCTTCTGTCCCTGAGAAAATGAGAAGAGATAACATCTACATCTGTTTTGAAATACAAGGGCAACAAGTGCCCCTGTAAGGCGGGCGATTGAGTCAGAGAACATACCCATTCACAAAAAGTTTCACTCACCCCATATGTCACATCTCATCACCTTGGGCATGAAAGGGCAAAAACTTTCCTCCCTGTTCATAATATATAGGTTATGCACATTGTAAGTAGGACACATCAGTTACCCGACAGCCATAGCAGGTTTATTACCCCACTACTTTATCATACAGACACAGACTCCTTCCTCCCATCCATTTCAGTATGCAGCAATGAGCAGGTGCAGGAGGATTCCTTTAGTTGGATCAGGCACTCACACTCTCTCTCCATTTAATACCTGATTCTTGTATATTTTCTTCTCCCCTCAAGTGACATACTATGTAATCTTTCCACCCCATCCACCTTCCTCATTCCTCCACTTTATCTACTTCCAACACCTGTTCTGGTATTCACCTCGACATTTCTTACTCCTTCCATTTTCGAAGCACTTATCCTTCCCTAGTACTTCATCAGCATTATAATCAGTCGGTTCCTTTAATTTGCTTTTAAATTCATCTCAGCTCCATGCAGTGCCATAGCCACAAATATGCCTTTTTGCAGTCTTTTATTTGTCTCAAAATAAAAACAGAGAGTAATAAAGATCACCTGAACATACAGAACAAACAAAAGAGGAGTTGTTTCAATTGCAAACGAAACTTTTTGCATGCGGTATGTAAACACTAAATACTTATTGAATATGGAAATAAATTTGTTCTACGTGCAAAATATAACTGGAGTTATAAACAAATTACAAAAACACTGGGGATTCTGCTACACAAGAAATTTATTCCAACTACATACAGGAATAATGATGAATGACATAATGGGAATAAATATAAGTGAATAATGTTGAATAAATAAATAAATAAATAAATAAATAAACAAATAGATGAATGAATAAATAAATTCATGAATGACTGAATATACAAATAAATCAGTAGATAAATAGATAAATCAAACAATTAATATATTAGTTAATTAATCAATTAATTAATTAATAAGCAATTCCCTTTAATAACTAAAATTGTTATATAACAGGATATGTATTGACACCCATCCTGTAAACTTTGGACACCTAGCATAACTCCCATCCAAGAGTTCTCGAGTTCAAATTCACAAGGTATTACGTACTGTATCTCTTTGTTAGAATCAATAGAAAAGAAGGTAGAGGGAGTAGTTGCCTACCTAGAGTGGCATCTATCCATTTTCAAATCATCTTTCTTAATGAGTACACTAATAAATGTGAAGGGTTTTGGGAGACAAGTAATTTCACAAACTCAAAGTCTCAATATGAGTAAAATTGACAATACTGAACTTCTCGTATCAAAACAAAAGAAGAATAATAGCTAGAAATCAGCAAGCTAGATGTCCTTCCTAGCTTCCCCCCATGGGTGGAGCAGCCAGCCTAATTTCCCCAGCTCCTGTGAATCTTTACCCACCTGCACAATGGTTGGTGTTGTTTAAAGTTTTTCATTATTTGTTGTTTGATATCATCAGGTAGATTATAACTCTGTTTTGAATTTTGAAATTCTATCTATTAGATAAGAGACACTGTACAGTCATATTACAAAGAGTAGAATAATAGAAAATATAACTCTTTGTACCTACGATAATGAATTTTTTTTATCTTCATAATAAAGTTAACATTCCTTGACTTGGCAATGTTCTTTCGATTACAATTAACCAGTTACTCACTGGAATCATTATTTCACTCTCACCACGACTAAAGGTCCTCACTCTCCTCTTTGTAGAAGTGTATAAGGCCATTCTTTAAAATCTTAGCTTCATTGCGAGTTTTAATCCTCACTGTAAAGGATTCAGTAATATGAAAATAGTATTTGACTGATTTTTTTTTAAATATTTTATTCATTCTTTAATAAAACACAAAGCGACAATAAAAAAAGCCGAATACTGTTTTCAAACACAATTCTAAGAAGCGAGAACCATGTGCCTTTAGTCGTGCTGAGAGTGAAATCCTGACTGCAATGAATAAACATTAAAATGCAAGAAAGAACATTGCTAACTTAAGGAATTTAATTCGTTATGAATAAAAAAAGAAAACAAGATCGTAGGTACAAAGGTGGTTTCATTTTATATCATTCTACTCTATGAAATACGACTATGTAGTGTCTTTTATCTAATAACTGAATTGCAAAACTTAATTTTGCTAAATAATGCACCTTTTTATGTATCACAATTTGTCCCAATTCAATTCCCTACTCATGCACACTAGTAATGAGCTACAATGGCACACCAAAACTTGGTTTAATATGAAGCAGTCATAGTTCAGTGTGTGCATGCCTCTGCCCATGTGTGTCCATGTTAGTGGTTGAATGTGTTTGGAAATGTATGTATGTGCACTGAGCTTATGAAATTTGTATATATTTAAACAAATTGAAAAATAATGCACGGAAATAAAGTAAGTACATGAGTTTCTGCTACTCTGATGTTGATTGCGTCTTTATGCGTCACTATTACTTCTCATACAATTTGGGATGGAAAGAGACAGGTTGGAGCTGAGGACTTAAGGTAGGATACCTTTCTAACCATGTTATTAAGTAAGGAAAACAATATAAATTGCAATAAAAGCATTTATTGATAAAACAACTAATTCATGAATATATAATCAACAACATACACACATATTTTTTCTAATAAAATAATTGAGTTTATTACTAGTAAGATAGATGATAAATACGCGAATAACTATGAAATAAAATTTGATCAAAATAAACTCAGTGATAGAGAAAAGCAATTTGTGCAACTATCATGATCTAACTGTTCTCCAGGAAATTCCTGAAGGAGAAGATTTAATTTATTAGAAAAGACTGACACAGTGTGTAGGGGTCTTTGTATTTCTATTACTTTCAATATGCCATATTCAGTAAAAATAAAAGTAATCGAAATATAAAGACCTCTACACACTGTATGTCAATCTATTTTAATCTGCTCTGGAATATGAATAACAAACAGCATGCCAATAGACTCTTCCTCACATAGTTTGTTCTCTCTTTCTCCCTTATTTTGAATTAACTTCTTTCTTTTTTTCGCATGAGTCATACATACTATTTTGGTGTTCCCCTACTTGTGATAAGTGAACTGAAACAGGGGAATCTTCTTTTCGTATTTACTTACTGGATAGAGTCAACGTATACGAAGGAATTCTAATAGATAAACTCCAACCAGAATTCTGATAATTGATTCTGAATGTGCTTGTTTGTGGAAAGAATGAAAGCAGATGAAGAGTAAATTGCAGCATGTTTGAAAGAGGAAAAATGGTTGTGTTAGTACAGAGTGAATTAAAGTCGAGAGGTCAAGGTCTCTCTGGTGACGAGGTGTGTGCTTTGACATGGTCATCCCCCTTACACGAAGGAATTATGTCTTTGTATATAGGCAAATTCTGTATTGATATGATAAAAATGGCAATAGATCAGAGAGAACATGCGCAAAGAGGGATAAAAGGAGGACAGAAATAGAGGCGAATCGAATATGTCATTCACGAGAGGAGAGGAAAGAGATCGGATAAGGAGCATATTCTGTGACTACACTGGGGAGTGAGGAAAGAGAAAGAATTGATTCTCAGGTATAAATTACTAATTATTTCGGTTTGAACTTGACAGTAAGTCAGGACATTAAACATACTAAATCTCTCTCTCTCTCTCTCTCTCTCTCTCTCTCTCTCTCTCTCTCTCTCTCTCTCTCTCTCTCTCTCTCTCTCTCTCCTCTCTCTCTCTCTCTCTCTCTCTTCTCTCCTCTCTCTCTCTCTCTCATTATATCTATCTATCTATCTATCTATCTATCTATCTATCTATCTATCTATCTCATTTACATATAAATACATAAATATTCCACCTCAAGTGAACATTTAATCATAAGCACAAAAAAAAGTGGCGATGAGGGTAAGCCAGCTGCGGCTGTCGGTCTCATTGTAGAATATCTTTGCTCTCCTACCTTGTGGGTGACTCAAGCAGGGTGGAAGGGAGGAAGTGTGGCTACCCTTTATCCCATAAGAGGAGTGGCTGAGATATGTGTGGATTGTGGTGAATGCGCATTTCTTGGCTCCGCCACCCCCTTTGCAAGGGGGAAGAAGGCCATGTGTATATTTATATGTATGTATGTAGAGGTCAGCTACGAAGCAAAAATGAATGGATGGAGTAGTGAGATCTTTTAGGCTGTAATTTAGTTCATCTTCAGAGCAGCTGACTAAGACATTAGATTAAAGCACAAAGGAAGCATGGAGAGTAGGGCAAGAAATATATTAATACAACAAGAAAACAAAAGAATTATTAAATTATATATTTTTTTTCGAATGCAAGTGGTTAATAAAACCTGGATTTTCTAAAATTTATCTAATTTTGGAATTCAAATCAAGTCCAAGGAATACTAATCGGAAATTATTAAGCTTACAATTGGATACTAAGTTCATAAAAGTGGATTCAAGAAGCATTCTACAAACAAACACAAGTGTTACAATTAACTATATCGGTGCTTGCAAGACAATCAAGCCTGTGGGTCATATTACTTAAATAATTAAGTTTAGTATGTACATATTGACCTGTTTTGACTGAATATTTATGTCGATTTACGTTTTTCTTCTCAACACATCTTTACTGGTTTGGCCAATGCAAAATATTTTGAAATCTCTGTAAAGTATCTTGTATATAATACAGATATTTTTCAAGACTACTTTTATATCAAATTGTTCTATTTTTTCTGGTTTCAACACAATTAGATCTTTGCTTTAAATTATTCTGTCTAAATCTTGGCTTTTATTACAGTAATAGAATTAGGAATATTTTGATAAAAAAGCAGCTCCCAACAAAAAAGTAGCATTGTATACAAGAGTTTGTTTTCGTTATATTTTCAAAAAAATTTAATCATACCAGGGGGCTAAAAGTCTTTCCATATAACCTCTGTTTTTGTTTTTGTTTTGTTTTTTAGTAAATGTGAACTGCTTAATTATAGAAAAGTATTTTTGTAGTAGGTTTTGAGTAACACTAGCTTAACTCTAGAATATGAGTTGGGAAACGACAACCGTGGGCTAGAGAACACCCCCAAGGGCGTTAGGAAAGCATCCAATTTTCAATATCTGCTCCAACATGACTGTATACACTCCCATTCGAATTGGGAATCATTTTGATACATAAAACGGTGTATTATTTCTATGGTTAACTTGACTTTGTTTTAAGAAAGTGTATATCCTAAACTCGACTTAAGATATGAGCTACTTAGTTTACTAAACTCAACTCATTATCGAAATATAGTTTTTGACGTTGTCCAATTTGTTGTTTACTGTGTTATGTCAATGTTAATCATCATTGTGCATGTGGACACAGACAGGTAGGAGCTGGGTCATTGAGACTGGATGCCCATGTTAACGCCCCGAAGTGCAACCGCTTACCTCCATTTACTAAACTTAACTCTGTATCAAACCATAATTGTCGAGCTCCTCTGAAGAAAGTATTTAGTTGTTGAACTGAGGCCATTATTATACAGGAATTATTCTTGAACTCGGCTTTGTATATCTTGTACTGAGAAAGTCAACTTTTTTATGCTTACTTGCTAAACTTATCTCGGTTATGTGTATATATATATATATATATATATATATATATATATATATATATATATATATATATATATATATTTTATATATATATATTATTATATATATATATATATATATATATATATATATATATATATATATATATATATATAATATATATATATAATAATATATATATATATATATATATATATATATATATATATATATATATATATATATATATATATTATATATATATATATATATATATATATATATATATATATATATATATATATATATATATATATATATATTTATATATATATATATATATATATATATATATATATATATATATATATATATATATATATATATATATATATATATATATATATATATATATATATATATATATATTATATATATTTTTTTTTTTTTTTTTTATTTCCCAAAGACAATCTTCTCCGTCCTGAAACTATAAACACTTTGGAAATTCATTAACGAGAATCGATAGTCCATTAGCAAGCGCATGAAATATATCTTTTTTATAAATTTCCGGATGTGATTGGAAATGCTAAAATACCCCTGGAAATAATGTCATGAACTAAGTGATCTAGTTTAAATTGGTGACGTTAACCTCTAGCTTTTGAGTTTAGCATAAACTCGCTTTGACTCATGCTAATAATCATAAGCAAAATTCTATGAATAGTCATGTAAATACTTTTAGTTAGAGAGAGTGGATAGCATACTCATATTTCATTTGGTTAATCTTTCATTTGCCTCATATGCTCTATTCCTAAAAACGTATATTGAATCAGTGCTAAGCAGTATTTTCAATCATTCCTCAAAATAGTTCATAAAACTCGAATATATATGTCTGGAGACCACAGATATATCTCTACACAGCTGGATTCGGTTTGTTCGTCACGAAGTCCCTTTTCTCCTAAGGGCTAGGACGGTTGCCTTCTTACAAAGGACTTGTTTTGGCAGATGTAACCGTTACCCTGAGTGTATGCCCTTACTAACCTCAGTCCGTGACGGGGCGCGAACCCTCGACCTGTCGCCTCAGAGTCGCGGACGCTACCATTTTGACACGGAGACTGCACATATATCTCTACACAGCTCACTTAACGAATTCACATTTTAAATATAACACTTAATGTTATAGCCGAAATCTGTTTGAGTAACTAAAATCTGTTATCTGTAAACCTTTATGCAGAATTATTGTTAAAACGTTATCGAAATTGTTGCAATGTATTTGACATTAACTTCAGAAATGTTGAGTATATGATACTCATTTAATAAGGTCGAATTATGTGTACTTCTTGTATTAC
>JAXCGZ010002095.1:0-2500 GCA_037179515.1 Halocaridina rubra | reverse complement strand
ATCATAATGTGAAGCAATCTCCTCTTAGCGATTCTCCTTTAATAATGTAATTTCATTCTTCAGAGATGAAATTTCTTCTAAGAGATCATTTATTGAATGGACAATCATCTCGAATCCCGATGAAGGAGAAAACCCAATATATTTGCCAACTACAAACTTTGGCAGCTGTTTATCCATATTATCATATATCTCAAGTAAATAAAATATATCTTTTTCTTCATGGACCATCCTCTTCTCATTTCTCCCCCACCACTTCACACACAAAAATCCTTGGCATCTAATATTTCTTCATCCTTATAGAAAACTAAACAAATTCGTATACTATCTTCACTTTCCATTGAATGTCCAGCTGTGGAAACATAACAAAGCACAGCATCCACAACAAACTGTGGTCAAGACTAATCTTCACTTGTTTCCTCAGTAACTACCACCTAATTATACACCCCTTTCATTGATTCTGATTAAGAGAGAATAGGAATTTGGAAAATGGTTGCCATAGTAACCATGTATAATTTATTTCATATAGGGTTAAGAAACAAAATTTTAAAATGGTAAAAAAGAAAATAACAATAATGCACGAGAAGTATGTAATTAAAATAAACTCAGAATGAAAAGCATTTTGATCAGCAATAAACAAATGAATCATCTTAATGTTCTCCAGGAAATTCCTGGAGAAAATCCAATAAATTAAATCTTTCAGATACCAGATGCATATTCTGTAAAAGTGAATGTGATATAAATAGAGAGACGGCTACACACTGTATATCAATCTGTTTTAATTTGCTTTGCCAATGGAGTGTTTAACATCATGCCTACAAAATCTGTCTCCCATACTATGTACTCTTTTTTACTCTTACTCTGAATTCACTTCTTTCTTTGTTTTTGGGTAGGAGACATAAATACCACCTCGGTGTTCCCTACGGGTCATAATAGTTAAATGGAGGGATGGAGCGAGGGGACAGGGAATCCCCCTTTCAAATTAATCTACTGTGAAGAGTCGAAGTATACGAGGGGATGCTGGTAGCTAAAACTCCAACCAGAATCCTAGCTAGGGGATGTTGGAACGTGGGTGTTTATGAACAGAATGTGAGTGGAAGGAAGGTAACTGGTATTACGTTTGTAAAAGGAAAGATGATGTCTTGACACTGAGCGACTCACAGTTGAAAAGTTAAGGTCTCTTTAGTGAATAAATGTGTGCTTTTACTTGGCCATCCCCTTTACACTAGAGATTGACGTCTTTGTACTTAAGCAAATTTTGTATTGATGCTACAAAAAATACAATAAATTTAAAGGTACTAGGACAAAAGAGAGGCAAATAGGAATACAGGATAAGAGGCAAATCGAGAATATAAAACATGATGATAAGGGGGAAGAAATCAGAAGAGGAGGATATTTAGCACCACCCTTATTGAATGTAAATAAGATGAATAGGTATAGAAGAATGATAGGTGAGCAGTTTTGTTTCCACTGCTGGACGTTAGGAAGGACATCCAGTAGTAGTCCCTGAATTCTAGCGTGTTTCTGTTTACCTTCTGTCTAATAGGGACTAATTTTGAGAAATAAAGCGGTGTTGAAACACTGTTTTTAATTAAAAGATATTATATAGTCATCGTTTTGAGCATAACTTAATATAAACTGAAACACTTACCTGGATTCCATTGAAACTACATTTTTAACTGCGATTTTGAATTTCTATTAGATTCATGATAGAGTTTATGTGACTTCAGTTGGTACTTCTTTCGGTAGATATAAACTTGCCTCTTATTATTTACTCACTACAATCAGGATTTCACTTACAGTACGAATAAAGAGGCTCAGTTTCCTATTTGTTTGGTCAATTTTATCATCATAGAATTTATGAAACGATTCTTTAATATATTCGTTGGTGTATTACAAGTTCAAAACCTAACTGTCTGTGATTCCGCAATATGGAAATAGTATTTTACTGTTTTTATTTTCTTAAGCTTTATGTACCACTCTTATTCCCCATTATGGGGGTTGACACAAACAAATTGGAGCCAGGTATTTAAGTTGGATGCCCATCCGACGATGGGGCGCTATGAAAAACATTCAGCTCGCCATTTTTTAAGACTAATTTTTTCCTTTTGATACGAGAGGTTCAAGATTAATATTTTTGTCTGTATCAAGGCATAGTTTTGTGAACAAAATTGCACTTCCATTAATTCTTTTCATCTAATGGTGTACTTATTAAGCCAGATGAGTTGAAACTGCCAATCCTTTTAGTCCTATGTGGTTCTGGCAAAGAGAAGGTACACGAAAATCATTGAAAATTTGAACTCGTGACCTCATGGATGAGAAACCTATCTCTATCAACAGATCTACCTAATGGGCATCATCGCTTATTTGTTTGTTTATTTATTTATATTTAACCCAAATTCATAGTTCAAGTTTAATCCTTTATGTTTTTGAAACAAATCCCATGTGTAGTTCACTCCCAACTGATGTACATACTTTATAACACCAAATATTTTTGTACTTA
>JAXCGZ010002094.1:25000-108617 GCA_037179515.1 Halocaridina rubra | reverse complement strand
AAAGACTTAGCTATTGAGACTTATAATATATAAATAGACCAAAGTAAACTGACAGATAACATACAGATGCAAAGAGAGAGAAAGTTAACTGCAATACAAATACTACTTTAATGGTATGTTCAAAACGACAAATAAAATCTATCTATCTCTCTATCTATTTATTTGTCTAATTGTCTAATAGTCTATCTATCTATATTTAACTCTATCTATCTATCTATCTATATACATACATACATATATATATATATATATATATATATATATATATATATATATATATATATATATATATATATATATATATATATATATATATATATATATGCGTGTGTGTGCGTGTTTGTGTGTGAAATATAATCTGTTTATAAATTCCTGGAGAGAGACTGCTAAATCATGTTACACTTACAATCTCTTCTGTGACCTTGGTTTGGCTCGCCTTCAGTTGCAGCCTACTAGACTACAAGCCGTATGTTTGTTGCGCAGCCAAGGAATACCCTTTGGTCATGAGAGAGAGAGAGAGAGAGAGAGAGAGAGAGAGAGAGAGAGAGAGAGAGAGAGAGAGAGAGAGAGAGAGAGAGAGAGAGAGAGAGAGTAAACTAAATCAAACAAGATATGTCTAAAATTTTAGTTGACTTCAAGAAGACAGGGATGAGGATACGGGTTCAAGTAAGTAGTTACTTGACTATAAAATGTAAACCTGAACAACAGATGAGAAAGATAGCCATAAAAAGGTTGGTGGAAAAAAAAAAAAAAACTTGGTACTTGCTTCATGACAGATAGCGGGAGAATGGAGTACCTACATCCTTGTGTAAGATACTATATCTCTGTTAAACATTATCTGCTTATCCCAGCTGGAAAGAGGAGGGCAGGAGCTTAATGGTAACGCACACGACTCGGGAAGAGATTGACGCGGGTTCGAACCTATCGCGGGGCGTTAGAAATGGCAATCAGCCTTGACTGCTAAGTACCAACGTGTCTGTGCAAACCTCCTTCGCTTGTAGAAGAATTGTTACATAAAAAACGAGATTTTTATCCAAATAGGAAAGGGAATAAAGATAAGGTTGAAGACTCTAGTTGAGTTAGTCTGTTATTTTAGGCATGTTTCGAACAGCAGTTTACGTGCATATATAGGCAGAGAGGTCTTTCGAGTAACATGCAAAATTAGTCACCATAATAAGCATAATACTATGATGCTTACACTTTTATGCATATGGTTTCGTACTTCAGTTTTCTATTTCGAAAACCAAAGTACATCTTAGAGAGAGAGAGAGAGAGAGAGAGAGAGAGAGAGAGAGAGAGAGAGAGAGAGAGAGAGAGAGAGAGAGAGAGAGAGAGAGAGAGAGAGAGAGAGAGAGAGAGAGAGAGAGAGAGAGAGAGAGAGAGAGAGTTTTAAAGTGAAAGGAAAACAATTTTTGGATAATATACCAAAAAGAGTAAAGAAGAGTAATCCAAGGATGCTCTGGGGTTACTCTTATTCACAAGGTAAAGACCTAACCCAAGCTCGCCTTGGGTTAATAAATTGTGGTCATAGGAACACAAGAGAACAATTCCTTGTCAGACAGAAGAAAAAAAGAGGATGAACACATTGCGCTCGTAGGATAACCAGGGAAACACCAACTTGGATTCAGAAGCGTAGAAAGCGGTACTGAAAACACAAGGAAAACATTTTTGATATCTGAAACGAAAAGAGAGGTTTTGGAAACACAGGGGAAGTGTTTTTGGATTTAGAAACGTAAAAAGTGGTCTTGGTAACAGAGAAAAGGTTTTAGAATTCTTAAACGCAAAAAGTGGTCTTGGAAACATAGAGAAAGACGTTTTTGGGTTCAGAATATAAAAAGTGGTACTGGAAACACAGGGCAAATTACTCTGGATTCAGAAACGTAAAAAATGGTCTTGAGAACACAGGGGAAAACTTATTTTGGATTCAGAAACGTAAAAAGTGGTCTTGGAAACACAGGGGAAACGTTTTTTGGATTCAGAGACCAATGTTGAAGGAAAACATTATTTGTGACTCTGGAAAAACAGGAAAACAATCTCATGGAATCAGCTACTCAGGGAACTTATTCGTATAAATACTCTAGGAACAGAAGAGGAACCCTTCCTTGGCATCAGCTACCTAGGGAGGCTAAACGTAGGAATCCTCTATGAAGAGAGAGGATCCCTTCCTTGGAATCAGATACTAAAGAATGAGGAACACATAAATAATGATCATGGGAAAAAAAGAGAAACACTTTTTGAGAATCACACTTCCAAAAGACAACATTAATAGTCTGAAACTCAAGTATTTAGAGTAACTGAAAGCTTATTAGATAATCTTATATATGTAAGCTCGCGCCTGATCATAGGCCATAGATGATAAATATAGAAGCTATACTATTCCACGAGGTACTGTGACACATGCTTATAGTCTGTAAATCATATCAAAGGGCAATTCATATTATTTAATTACAAAAAATCCAGTATAGAGTCGATCTTATTTTTGCTTTCGAGAGATGTTATATTAATTCAAAATTTAATTCAAACTAAGCTAATGATAGAAAAAAATTAAATGAGCTTGGCATCCATAAAAAAAATGTTTAAGATAAATCTAATTATATTAAATATCCGCTTAATGAGTCATATCATTGAGATGTATCTTTTGATCTGCCTCAGCAAGTAAGAATCTTATCTTTATTTAAGTGTATCGTAAGCGAGTGTGTAATTATCTGACACATAATTTGGAAATAATTCATTCAAAAAAATTTTAATTACTCACTGACGTGCATGATTAATCTAAAAATTAAGTATGTTATATATTTTATATGAATCTCAAATTAATGGAGAACGCATAGCTAATAAAATCGGATCTTGTAAAATTAAGTAACCCCCAGAATGCAGTGTATATTTAAATAATCCCATAAAGTTTTGGGTTAGCTTGCTTAGAAAGTTAGGTTATGTTCGGTTAGGTTGACTTGGGTGACCTGCCTTGTAAACATATACGAATAATCAGAGAGCATTCAGGGGTTACTTTTCTATACAAAATCCAAAAAATCTTCCTGGACAGAGATATTCACAGTGTCATAATGGTACAATTCTTATCCAATAGGACCTTATATGATGCCAATAGGTTAGACATGCTGAAAATATCATTCAAAAATGGAGCTGCCTCGTGTGTGCCAGTAGGTATGTTGCAGTGTTCCCTATTCTTATGTTCTTATGTTCATGGCTCATATCAGGTAAGGTTAGAAAGGGTTGTCAGGTTGGATAGTGTCATATCGGGTTGGACAGTGCCAATACACATATTAGGCACTCATACTCTGCCAATATTGGCACTACCTGCAGTAACAATAACTAGTTTACCTTGCTTAAAATGCTGGTAAAAATTAACCTATTGAATTAATATGGCATCCTAAATAGTTAAGAATATAATGTCAGAATTTTATTAAACTCTCTTTGTGCACTTATCACGATGTCAGAGAAAATCTATCTATCTGAGCCATTTTCCCCTTATAAGTAGAGAGGCTGAGTCAAGGCAAAAATAATCTGACTCATTGAGAAAAGAAAATACAAAGGAGGGGATTCCCAGTCCTGTCGCTCCGTCCTATTTAGTCGACTCTTACGAGACGCAGGGGAACAAGGAGAAAGAATTCTAGTCCCCCTCCCTCAGGGAGAAAATCCATCTAAATTAAAATTGTACGTCGACTGTCTTAGGATTGTCAGTACAGTACTCGAAGTTTACTTCAATAATAATAATAATAATAATAATAATAATAATAATAATAATAATAATAATAATAATAATAATAATAATAATTATTATTATTATTATTATTATTATTATTATTATTATTATTATTATTATTATTATTATTATTATATCCAAACTTTTAATATCTGGAAGAGACAGTGCGGGTCCATGAGTTCAACACTGTCATAAAAACTTTTATGATCTTCCTTTTGTCTGGAAGAGAGAGAGAGAGAGAGAGAGAGAGAGAGAGAGAGAGAGAGAGAGAGAGAGAGAGAGAGAGAGAGAGAGAGAGAGAGAGAGAGAGAGAGAGAGAGAGAGAGAGACTTCTGCCAAGACGAAAGTTGAAAAACAGACCCCTAACTCTTTTGTCTCGCGACTCTAGCCTGACCTCGTAAAACACAATTGTTTTCCCAAAGTCCCCTTCAAAAGGGTGATAGATCTTGTGAAGGCGAAAAACAAAATTTCAGTTGCAGAGCTGACGGACAAGAAATGACTTCCTCTTATAAAAGGTTAATTATTTATCCCATTAAGATGAAAGATTAAGGATACAATTGAACAAGGAGCAGAAATGTCTGGTATTGACACAACTGTAAAGGGAATATTTAAAACTTAGGTAAACACACACACACACACACACACTCATACACATACACACAAAAACAGACACACACACGTAGAGCTAATACACAGGAGTTAATACACACGTACAACTAGTGTACAAGTACGAATCCTGTTTTAAGTTATACAAGCATGTTTTGTTTGCACACTGTATTTCACATATTGTCAGTGCCCTTTATAACAAGAACATAACTACAGATGAAATACGTCATATATTGCAGCCCATCATTTTAAATATGTTACCATTTCCATTCAATAATCATGAGTGAGCCTTTAACTAAGTAGTTTCAAAAAACAAAGTATTATTATTATTATTAGTAGTAGTAGTAGTATTATAGGTGGTAATAGCAGTAGTAGTAGAACCAGCAGCAGTAGTAGTAGCAGCAGCAGCAGTAGTAGTAGTAGTAGTAGTAGTAGTAGGAGAAGCAATAATAATAATAATAATAATAATTAAAAAAATGGGTATTTCTGAAGGCAATTATGCTTGTTTTAGGATTCCACACTTCTTTCA
Source organism: Halocaridina rubra (assembly GCA_037179515.1). NCBI lineage: Eukaryota > Metazoa > Arthropoda > Malacostraca > Decapoda > Atyidae > Halocaridina > Halocaridina rubra. The sequence continues at coordinate 103,761 of JAXCGZ010002094.1, read as the reverse complement.
CTATAGACATCACCGGGAAACTAGCATTTTATGAATATTATAATAACAAATCCATGCAAGTTGGTTCGTCTAACTTCCCTTCGCAAGAGAAGTTTTCTATCTTCTGTGAAATCTTAGAGCTTGTACATATAAGCTTCCCCCAGTAGCTACATAGCCCTGTTAATTGTCAGGTTGGGTAAAGACATGTTAGTTTGGGTGACTTATCTTGTAAATATGAACAACCGTAGAGAACAATTGGGTTACCCTACTTTACGAGATCCGAAATCAGGTTTAGTGAGTACACAGTTAAATGTGTGGGGTCCCAATTGAACAGTATATTCATTTATCATGTATCCAATATGCTTCAATCGTGAGGTATAAATAGGAAATGGCAATACTATTTCAGTTATATCAGTCATACAGGATGATGTAGAAATATATTCGACCTGCTTCCAGTTATCAAAAATTATGCTTTCAAAATGTTGCCAAATAGTGTCCCTTATCCTCCACATTACAAAATCGAAAAATATTATGTTGGTATTTGAAGTTAGCAAGTTCTTATCAAACCAACAGCATCTACCGTTTCCTCTTTCCGAGCTAATAATGAATAATTGATAGAGAATACACAGAAAAGTAGTGGGAACAAACTAAAAATCATATGATATTAAACAATACCACTGGAAAAAAAAAATAAATAAAAAAAAAATAAATAAAAAAAAAAAAAAAAAATATATATATATATATATATATATATATATATATATATATATATATATATATATATATATATATATATATAAGTAAGAATATAATATACAGTCCAGAGATAATATGCGAGAGGATATATTTAATTTAAGGTAATTTACATAACCTTGACTGTACTTGATCTAGCTTTGAGAGGGAGAAAAGAGCAATATCCCCTCTGAAAGCTGGATACCGTACACACTTATTACCACTTTGTGGATATATATATATATATATATATATATATATATATATATATATATATATATATATATATATATATATATATATATATATATCTGTGTGCGTGTGTGTATTGTTTTCACTCATTTTCTTCATCTTCCAAGCCGTTTGCATTTGCATTAAATACTTTTTTGAGGGAAGTCCCTCTAGAGGGGATATTTGAGCACGACAGAGTAGGGGTAACGAGCAGGATTTAAGAGGGAAATTTCGCAAAAATTAACTCAGAAGGTTAAAATTAAGAACTTTCGGATCTTGTAGAGAAAAGTAACCCCAGATTGTTCTAGACTTATTTATATTTGCAGGGAATTCACCTAACCTAACTTAAAATAACTTAACCTCACCTAATCTAACCAACATTATCAATTTAGGGGATTATTTAACTATACGTGGGATTCTGGGTGTAACTCCTATTTACAAGATCCAAACTTACAAAGAAAATGACATGAACTCTGATAGTGAATGTCAAAACACAAATAAAAATAAATAAATCTCTTTAAGGATATTGAAATTAGTCTCTGACGACAATACGAATTCAATAAATTCATATATAATATAGATTATAAGACTGTACATATCATAAAATACTTCTTATACTGTCTTTTGTACTATCCAGGCACTGGAGGGGGGGGGGCAAGCTGCCTATCCCATGTCCTGATCAATGTTGAGGGTAGGTGCCAGGAAAAGCATTCATCGTAAAACTGGACTTAAATCCAACACTATAATTTCCAAGTTAGTTAGAAACAGTGAAACCATTGAAAATGCGAAAAGCAGCTGATAACGAAAAAGGTTCATGCTTTTGTAAAAGATATATATATTTTTTTTTCATTTACTGAATACTCTTAAAGCTTCCCTCTACAGCTATTGTGTGCATTAATAAACAAAGGTCATACTATCTAAACTTAAAAAATCTTAGATCTTGTGAAAGAGCAAACCCAGGGTGCTCTAGGGTTATTCATATAACATGGCAAGTCACTTAACCTAACCTAAGAATTTAAGAGGTTATTTAGCTTTACATGGGGCTCTAGGGGTAACTTAGCTTTACAAGATGCAAAATTCCTACTAATTCATGTCTTCATTATCATTGTTACTATGACTCCTCCTTCAAATGTAATTTGCAATACTAAACACCTATTTGATAAAGCAAACATATTTATTGTTTAATTTTATTTATCAAATATTGCTATGCTTTTTACTTCAAAAATAATATCCATTAAAATAAAGAATAACTACTAGCTCTCATATAGGCCACACGCAAGCGTTGCAAAGTTACACTGGATAATATTTTCATTTTTCATTTCTTTATGTTATTATATACTGCACAGTAAGCATTTAAGTGTCTGTAGGAGTGCCAGCGTGTACATATCCCAAATGTTATGATGTAATAATATAATAAATAAAAAAGATATGCAATATTTCTTGACGTAATATATTCTACTCCCTCATGCTGTCAAATTCGAAACCTCAGATTTTAAAAAATATATCGATATGTATTGCTCCATCAATCATCATAGGTTTCAGAGGACGCCTGGTTGCCTACAGGCCTTCCTTTGATTGACACTTAAATGGAGAGAGAGAGAGAGAGAGAGAGAGGAGAGAGAGAGAGAGAGAGAGAGAGAGAGAGAGAGAGAGAGAGAGAGAGAGAGAGAGAGAGAGAATGTTGTCACTAGTTCCTGCAGTCATCCCTTATCTCACCCGAGAAACACATTTATCCTTCAATATAATGCGACTAATGTTTGACAGTTCTTCATAATTATGTGTTCATTATTTCATAATCCTAAATTCAAATATACACTGCATAAAACACACACCCACTCTGTGTAGGTGTGAGCGTGTGTGTGTGTGAAGGAAAGATTTGGCGTACCGCAAGGGAATACTCGAATGCAAGAACTATCAGGCAGTTTGATATTTTCTTTCTGAACTGTCTAGAAGAAGAGTGAAGACCACATCTCCAATGGTCATTTCAAGTCTGGAGAACAAGTTTTGGGCTAGAGAGTGCAAGAGAGCTCATTTGTAGCCATTAAAACACAAATTTATGGCACGTTAAGACTATTCCTGCTGAACACCAGGTAGGAGGGGCCCCCAAAACGTAAATCCTACCCCCCTGAAAGCCTCAAGTCGGAATGTAAACAAACCCAGATAGTCTCAAGCATGCTCAGTAAGGCTTCTGGCAGCCATATTTGTTATTCAAATGAACCAATCACAATTGGAGTTCATGCTGAAATTGATTGGCTAGTGGGAGGAGTCAGAGTAGACACCGGATCCGTGGTGTGATTACTCAGCCGCCAATCATAGGCCGGGTCCCGAAGCTCCAACCCCTCCTCCCAGCGCCTACATTTGGTCCGCCACAGCGGTGATCTAACAAAGATGGGCGGTCCCCTTCCCCCACTGTGCCGGCAAAAGGGTCATCAGGCGTACTGCCATCTAGCGAATACGACGTCAAACTCGACAGTACCATATATACCTACACGAAGGGGATGCGCTTGTAGGCGTACATACGCATATATTACACATACACGCGACCATAGACGCACACCAATACAACAGAGTGCTTACCACCACGGCCTCTTCAACTGCAAATTAAGCCTACAAATTTACTGAACATCAAAGGTTCTCAAAATAAGTGTTTTGTTTTCACATCGTCTTTAAATTTGTCGATGTGTTTTTATGCGTTGACAGGTGCGCCCTTAGTTAAGTTAGTTATATTATTGTTGAACTATTCTAAAGTTTAAAATATAGGGATACTGCCCCCCATTGTGGCCCCCTGGTGAGTTCTGGACCCCACAAATTTTATTTACCTTACCAATGATTTTTCGATATTTTATTATTATTTTAATCTATTCAAATTGCCTTAACTCACTCGTTATTCATGTACCGTAATTAAATTCTATATTTATGTTAATCACGTTTTAATTCAATATAAAGATATCACAATACTGAATTTATCCTGTTTTTACTTAATTAATTCAATAAGTGTAATTAATTATTTTTACATATGATATTTGTGATTATATATATATATATATATATATATATATATATATATATATATATATATATATATATATATTATATATATATATATATATATATATTAATAACATTGAACTGTTAACATACAGTCTAAAATGGTAGGAAAAACCTATTAAATAAAACAACGAAAATATATATATATAAAGTACTTATTAATTTCTTGACCTAAACTGATCACCTTCTCAAAGTACTTTGAGAAGGTGACCAGTTCAGGTCACGAAATTAATAAGTACTTTATATATATATATATATATATATATATATATATATATATATATATATATATATATATATATATATATATATATATATATATATATATATATATATATATATATATTATCGTTGTTTTATTTAATGGGCTTTTCCTAACATATATATATATATATATATATATATATATATATATATATATATATATATATATATATATATATATATATATATATATATATATATATATATATATATATATATATATATATATATATATATATATATATAATATATATATATATATAAATTTTTAATGCATTAGTAGACAGCTGATATGTGCCATTTAACCAGGAATAATTCACTTATAAAATCAATTTATAAAATTTTCTATTTCATTACACTCTGAAACAAGATAACTCTGTGTTTGTTGATTACCAAGTGTTCAATTTGTGCATTTTTTTATATTTATATATGGTCCTAAATATATAACATACGTAGCATACCAAGAGACTTGATATGGTTTATATCATCATCATCATCATCATCAGGTGCCAAACCATGTCTTGAGCTCTGGCAGTTTTACATGCATGAAATGCATCTCAAGCAAGTACGTGTGCAGAATCACACGTATATACCCTAAAACATGTCATTTTTAAAGTAATTATTATCGCCTCCGAAATGGAAATGCATAATTCACATATAATAACAATCACAGATGAAAAAATGCATATCCCGAAGGTGTATGTAAAGTGCACACTAGCAGGCTGTATGCAATATAGCAAATAGTTTGCTCCAATTTATATATATATATATATATATATATATATATATATATATATATATATATATATATATATATATATATATATATATATATATATGCTTTTAATGATAATAATAATAATAATAATAATAATAATAATAATAATAATAATAATAATAATAATAATATAGACAACTCCATACTAGGAACAATATCTATTCTCCTATACATTAATTTGCCCTATCAACACATTAGCCTCAAATCTGAAGTCCAAGCTGACAGACAAATCCAGTGAATATCTAGCCACAAATAACGAACCTCATGATATAAGAGTGCAAAAAAATGGGGGGGGGGGGTTCTCAGTGTCATAATATCTACCCCAGTATCTTCCTCACTCCATACTACAGTACACATTCAGACCTGAGCGTTACACCTGGGTTCAGTATATATATATTACAAAACATCATAATAGGATTTTTTTTTAACTTAAATTTGAATCTTGTAAACAAGAGTAACCATAGGGTGCTCTCGGGTTATTCATATGTACAAGGTGCAAGTCATTTAACCTAATGTGACCTAACCTAATATAATGATTTACGGGGTTATTTAACTTTACATGGGGTTCAGAGGAATACTATTCTTTACCAAATCCATAGATTTGAGTGTTATCAGTTTTTCATACTTTGAAAACATTTATTTTTTCTTATACTGGAATCAATTGGAGTAGCTGCCAATTTTCCTGAAGATTTAGTACTTAAAATCACCGTATAGAAATACATCTCTCAGAAAATTTTAAGTTTTGTCTGTAATATTAAAACTCTCAGAGATATATAAGCTATTACTACTGCTACTGCGAATACTACTACTACTACTAATACTGTTACTATAAACACCACTGTTGTTACTACCATTATTACTATTACTACTACAACTACTACTATTGCTACTACCAGTACTATACTACTATTACTACTACTACTACTACTACTACTACTACTATTAATAATAATAATAATAAATATAATAATAATAATAATAATAATAATAATAATAATAATAATAATAATAATAATAATAATAATAAAAATAATAATAATAATAATAATCATAATAATAATGATAATAATAATAATAATAATAATAATAATAATAATAATAATAATAATAATAATAATAATAATGTGGGATATTGAAAACTCCAAATAATATATATATATATATATATATATATATATATATATATATATATATATATATATATATATATATATATATATATATATATATATATATATATAGATAGATAGATAGATAGATAGATAGATAGATAAATACACTCACACATACACACATACGGTAGGAAAAGGCCCATTAAAGAAAACGACGTAAAAATATTTGAAGAACTATGACCTTATCTGGTCACCTTTTCAAAGTACAATTGTACTTTTGTACTTTGTACGATTGTACTTTGAGAAGGAGACCAGATAAGGTCACGAAATTAATAAGTACGAGTACTTCAAATAATTTTTACGTCGTTTTCTTTAATTTTCCTTTTCCTACCATTTTTGACTGTATGGTAACAGTTAAGTGTTATATATATATATATATATATATATATATATATATATATATATATATATATATATATATATATATATATATATATATCCCATTTCCTTTTCATCCCAACATTTTTCATCATCAAATTTCCATTCAGTTTCACTGTATTCCCACTAATTTTAAATGAGAGCCAAGCTGGTCTATAAATTCCACACATCTGTCGGATGGTGTACTTACTGAGCCAGTTGAGCTGATGTAGATTAACAGTGTCAGTTGATAAGGAAAAGTTACATGGAGAGAACTGGTTCATAGGGATCTGGATTGGAATATTTAAACATTATCTAACAAACATGTGAATATTAAACTTTAATATTTGGACAAAAATATATATCTCCTAAGCCTTATACAAGTGGTTGTTACTAATTTCACATTAAAAAAAAAAGAAAGGTTTTCCAGTTAGAAAAATTAAAACTGTCTGTCTTCTATAGTGTTTATTCATCTCTTGAGAGAGAGAGAGAGAGAGAGAGAGAGAGAGAGAGAGAGAGAGAGAGAGAGAGAGAGAGAGAGAGAGAGAGAGAGAGAGAGAGAGAGAGATAAAAATGAGATAATATCAGTGGAACAGCAGATAAGGAAGGCAAAATAACACTCTAAGATATATTTTTTCCTAATCGTAAAATAACCAAACGATCCTAATTTACTAAAAATTAAGAATAAAAGTCTTACGATAAGACTAATCTTTTGGGATAAGCGAGGAAAGCGGAAGTCTTGGCATCATTCCCCACGTAGGAAATAGGGGTAATTCTGTACTTATAAAGAGGCCTTGACAATTACTTCACTATATAGGAATATCATTACACTAGAAAACAGTAGATAAAATATCCCTTACCTCTTAATTCATCGCCAGATCTGGAAATCAAATGTGAATATCATTGGTGAAGTCATGTCTAAATATAAGAATTAAGTGAAAGTTCTTTCTCTCCCTCCCCCCCCCCCCCTCTCTCTCTCTCTCTCTCTCTCTCTCTCTCTCTCTCTCTCTCTCTCTCTCTCTCTCTCTCTCTCTCTCTCTCTCTCTCTCTCTCACACACACCATGTATAGCTGGTGAGTATGCATGACATGATTGAAGAAATGCTTCTCTCTCTCTCTCTCTCTCTCTCTCTCTCTCTCTCTCTCTCTCTCTCTCTCTCTCTCTCTCTCTCTCTCTCTCTCTCTCTCTCTCTCTCGCTGAGATTCTACCATACAACTTTTATCAGAGACAATTTCATAAAATGGGCATGTCCTCTTACTCCTTGTGAACATAAATCCTATATTGACAATTAGTAACTAAATATGCCTTTGCAGGGACCTGCGGTAGATCAGTGGTAGAGCGGGCGAGTTGGGAAGAGACAAGCTCGTGTTCGATACTACCGAGGAGGGTTAGTAAGGTCATCCAGCCTAAATCCTCCAGCTCCAATCAGTACGTGTCCATCCTCATTCCACAAGGGATTACAAGTGACACATAAAACATCCGAGTACAAACTGCATCATATTTATATAACGAATTTATCAGTGTCTGTATCATATTCATAAACTGAAATTACAAATTTAATTTTTAGCATATTATTAAAATTAATATATCATGGAAAGTATGAGTGATGAACGAACAACGAAGAGAGTGTGGAGTGCAGGAGAGATTGGAGTTAGGCCAAGAGGAAAACCTAGAATGAGATGGATGGATGGCGTGAAAAGGGCACTGAATGCACGTGGAATGTCAGTGGAACAGGGAAGGGAGAGTGCAAGAGAAGGGAATGAGTGGAGGAAGACTGTGTATAGATGACACGGGCCAAAGGGATTTCTCGCACCTGCTAACTCAGTGAACAGTGATGAACGGCGTGAGCGGAGTTGCCATGTGCTGAAGTGGTGAGGGGTAAACCAGCTGAGGCTGTTGGGCCTTAGTGTAGAATATTCTTGCCCATATATATTGTGGTTGACCCAAGGAGGGTGGAAGCGGGAAACGTGGCAACCCTTTATCCTCAAGGACCCAAGAGAAGTAGTTGAGGTATGTGTGGATTGTGGTGAATGTGTGTTTCTTGGATCAGCCACCCCCTTGCAAGGGGGAATGAGGCATGTATATCATCTTCATAAAAATGACCATCAATGTCTGCATCGCATTCGCAAAAATTAAATTTATCACTGTTTGTTTTATATTTATAAATGGAATATTTATACCTGTTTCATATTCATAATATGTAAGTATGACTGTTTTCGTAATATACATAAAATCATTTTATCAAAGTTTGGATCATAATCATTAAATGAAATGAATTAACAGTGTCTCTCTCATACTCATAAACTCTCTCTCTCTCTCTCTCTCTCTCTCTCTCTCTCTCTCTCTCTCTCTCTCTCTCTCTCTCTCTCTCTATATATATATATATATATATATATATATATATATATATATATATATATATATATATATATATATATATATATATATATATATTATATATATATATATATATATATATATATATATATATATATATATATATATATATATATATATATATATATATATATATATATATTAAATTTGGCTGTGCTTCAATGTGTGCTAAATTTGTATTAGAGCCTCAAGCTGTAATATATATATATATATATATATATATATATATATATATATATATATATATATATATATATATATATATATATATATATATATATGCAAAGGTGACCGCAGCAGCGCAATGGCTAGACCACTCGACGCGGGAAATGACAGACCCACCATCAAGTCTACCGCAGGGCGCTAAGGACATTCAGCCTTAATTTCCCAACTTTAGCAGATCTGTGTTCGTCCCTAAAAAGGTTTATATATATATATATATATATATATATATATATATATATATATATATATATATATATATATATATATATACATATATATATATAATGAGAAAGACTGACTGATAGACAAACACAGAGAGAGAGAGAGAGAGAGAGAGAGAGAGAGAGAGAGAGAGAGAGAGAGAGAGAGAGAGAGAGAGAGAGAGAGAAAAAAATTAAATATGTATATGAATAGAAAAAATACTTGGCATGAACATTTTACTTTTCACATAGCTAGAAATAATTGCAACCTCAATTTCAACAATAAACACATCAGCATCAGTAATAAAAAAAAATGCAGTAGTAGTAGTGGTAGTAGTAGTAGGAGGAGGAGGAGTAGAAGTAGTAGTAGTATTAACAGCATTTTCGAAATTACAAACTAATAACAAACAGATAATATCCAGAAATCAAAGAATCATCTTTTCTAATGCAAGGCATTTATATATTTTTCCTACTTAATTTGAAGTATGATACATATTTACACAGTATTGGGGGGATTTTTAGCGTTATCATTATATATAAAGTTCTTTTATCCATGTACAGCCTGCCATATCCGGATCAATGGAGCTAGGTAAAATAAACCCCTTTAGCGTTATTCGTCAAACTTCTAAGCCAATTTTGCTTACTCTCTGGGCTTGTATACTCCCCTCTTCTGAGGATAGCCTGTACATCTAAACTTCTAGAGGTTTAAAGCCTCTAAGGAGTGGCTTGGACAAGGGACAATGATAGCACTAGTGCCCGACTATATACCTACCTTATAGCCGGGGCCCTAGCCCTCTCTTCAAGCACGTGGACCGAGTGATTTACAGGCAGAGGTTGAATAATCAAGAAGACATATAGAAAATCACCGATCCCCCTGATGAATTGCCCAATTTCATCGGTAACGGGACAGCGAAAACTAATCCAACCAGGTATAACTAATTTTTCATTCCCCTAATGAAAGATTTCACTCTGCATCCAATTTATGATTTTCGGCGTAAATGGGTGTACCGAGTGTGAACCTAAGCTTGTGAGCTCATAACGACTCTTTCCCTCTGACAATAACTGGAAAAAAAAAGTAATCAATTAGTATAAGAAATCAATGAATGTACGTTTATTAGTCCCACTGGTAATGATTTTCAGTCATTCGTATAAACGAGTAATTTTCAGCCTGTGGGCAATGGGCAGTTCTCAGAGGAGCCACAGACCACTGTAAATGATGCCCAATGCTTAATTTTATACTTGAATAAGTAGAACTGATAAAAGTGCTTCAAATCTGCTTTTTAATGCTTCAACCTGTGAGCCATCGGCAGTTCTCAGAGGGGCCACGGACCTCTTCTAAACGAAGAGCCGTGCTTAATTTCATACTTAAGAAAGTAGAACTGATAATGTGCTTCGAATTTGCTTTATAAGTATTTTATTCTCACCATTACACAGTTCCGAAGGGCAGTGGGCCCTGAGCATTTAGGGATGCCGAAAACGATCCATAGGCACAAAAAGGTTGAACAGCACACTTAAACTATTATGTGCACCAAAACTGCTTGCACAAACATTTTAACTCTTGGACTTCTCTGTCTTGCAAAAAACAGATAATATATCGTGCTTGCGTTATAAAATACGCTATTTTTAAGCTAAAATAAACATATTTTCTTTCCAAGGAGTTCTACAGAGTGGAACTGGTGTTTTCTTCAGATCAAAACTACCTGAAAATACCGTTCAATAAAGAGGACCACACAACCTCATTACCTCCTCATTAGAGAGGACATCAAAGGCCTTCTGGAGTGTCTAACTGGGTGGATTCCAAGAGCTGCTCTGTCGAACTAATAATGCAAAACTATCTCACTTAATACATTTATAATAAAGAATTTTTAAGACTTTGCAAAGAAGAGTAACCCCAGGATACTCTACGGTTATTCATATTTACAAGGCAAATCACCTAAGTTAACGTAACCTAACCGAATCTAATAATTTACGGGGCTTATTTAACTTTACATGAGGTGTAGGAGATTACTCATCTTTACAAGCTTCGAAATTTTTATTATTGGAACATTAAGTGTTTTATCAGGCTGCAATTTTTTTCCTTTATCTACGGGACACATTTTTCCTTAGCAAAAACAGTATCTCGGAAATCCCGCACAGGTAAGAGTATATGCAAAAAAAAAACAAAACACTGCCAAATAGAAAGTACCATCTACCACAAGGGGGACTCCACTACCCTATCCGCTATATTCAGGTGACTCCGGCGCCTTACAAGCACCAAGTGAGGTTAAAAATTCTTTGTAGGAGGTAAGTACTGTCTCCATTAAAAGCTACCAAGGGGTGGTTATCCATGCAGGCCTACAGTAGGGATCATTATGACAAGGAAAAGACGTTAAGCAAAAATAATCATCATCAACAAAGGCCACTGTTAATCCCAATATATATATATATATATATATATATATATATATATATATATATATATATATATATATATATATATATATATATATATATATATATATATATATATATATATATATATGGAAGGAAAAGCCCATTAAATAAAACAACGAAAATATATATATATATATATATATATATATATATATATATATATATATATATATATATATATATATATATATATATATATATATATATATAAATATATATATATATATAAATATATATATATATATATATATATATATATATATATATATATATATATATATATATATATATATATATAATATATATATATATATATATATATATATATATATATATATATATATATATATATATATATATATATATATATATATATATATATATATATATATATATATATATATATATATATAAAGTACTTATTAATTTCGTGACCTAACTGGTCACGAAATTAATAAGTACTTTATATATATATATATATATATATATATATATATATATATATATATATATATATATATATATATATATATATATATATATATATATATATATATATATATATATTCGTTGTTTTATTTAATGGACTTTTCCTTCCATTTTAGATTGTATGTTATCAGTTCAGTGTTATTAATATATATATATATATATATATATATATATATATATATATATATATATATATATATATATATATATATATATATATATATATATATATATATATATACAATAGCCATAATCCCGCTATATGTTGGGAAGATGGCTAAGTCAAAGCAAAACCTTAATTCTTAACAGGAGGAAGTTACAAAAGAGGTAATTCTTCGTCTCCTCTCTATGCCCCATTTAGTGGACTTTTATGACACGCAGTTGAACACGGAGGAGGTATTCTTCCCCCCCTCATCATTACTAGACCTAATATGAATAGAAGTAGAAACAACAAACATATCAGCAATGCGGCATCTCAGCTGAATCAAGAACTACTTTACTCCATAATTGTTTTATCTTTGAGAGCATCTTTTCAGACTTAAAATCAATTAAATCAGATCCAGATTCCAGATGAGAGACGGCAGCTCAAGAAACTGGAATATAAATTCTGGAATTAACACTACCCAATCAACAATGACAATGTAACACAATCTAAACATATTCACTTGAGCAATATAGACCAACTAATCGCATTTGCAAACTCATCTTTCTTAAAGGTAAAAGGTCTCTAATGAAAAGCAGAGGCCAAGGATAGTGATAGCACATAGACCGACAATATTCCTACCATATAGCCGGGATACAAAGTCCCTTTCCAATCATGTGAACAAACTGCTCTGAATAATCATGTAGACCTATAGGAAATCACCAACCCCCAATTAATTGCACAATTAAGCAGTAACGACAGGAGTCGGTGAGAGCTAATCCAAGACCGGACCAGGATAGAGCCTAGGGCCAGTATATTACCAGCCCCAGACGCTACCACCGCTCCAAAATGTCACTAAACAATCATTAAAAGGTCTGAGTCTCCTTTAATCGTCATCAACTTAATAATAATAATAATAATAATAATAATAATAATAATAATAATAATAATAATAATAAGAAGAAGAAGAAGAAGAAGAAGAAGAAGAAGAAAAGTAGGTGGGTTCTAAGGATAGTTATGGGTAAAAGAAGACTGGAAGACCAAGAACCAATCTAAAAATGTATTTTTTTTATAGAGGTCATAAAAATGAGGCACTGAATTAACAAGGAAAGGACACCATTTTAATTCTCACGAATCTACTCTCTCAATGCGCTCTGAAAACGGAGCATGAGAAGAGAAAAATACAAAAATAAAGGGACGAGAGAGAGAGAGAGAGAGAGAGAGGAGAGAGAGAGAGAGAGAGAGAGAGAGAGAGAGAGAGAGAGAGAGAGAGAGAGAGAGAAGGGCAACTGGGAAAGAGCAGTTGGGAAAAGGAAAGTAAAAGAGTAAATGGGTAGTTATAATAACAGTGGAAAAATTATATAAATAATATGAAACTCGAGAAATAAGCACAGCGCACCGCTAGGGAAAAAGCACCATATAGAAGGAAAAGCTGAGATAATGTAGCCCTCACACACACACACATTCTCACAACTAAAGCGAGAAAAAATTAAAAAATATCTGCATACACTGCAGCAAAAAAAAAAAAGCCAATAGTTATATTGACTTCATTATTATTATTATTATTATTATTATTATTATTATTATTATTATTATTATTTATATTTATATTTCCGTTTTGAGTAATTCTTCCCAGAAAGTTCAGAAAAAAAAGATTTTTTTTTCTTGAAGCTGAAACTCTAAGTTGTTGTTCCACCCTTCGCATATACGTCTACTAAAATATTAACTCTGAGAGTAGCTTGCACATAAAAGATACCACTACCCTTGGCCTCCTATCTCCAAGAGCCACCTGGGAGTTCAATTCGGGATATTCTGGGTGAATAACCAGGTACTCTAAATTCTGAGCTAAATAGTGATAACTAATGGGGAATATAGTGTGCGAGAGAGAGAGAGAGAGAGAGAGAGAGAGAGAGAGAGAGAGAGAGAGAGAGAGAGAGAGAGAGAGAGAGAGAGAGAGAGAGAGAGAGAGAGAGAGAGTAAATACCTTTTACTGGTCTTACAGGTAAAATGTAAAGGCTAAAAAAAAAAGAAAAAAAATAAATCCCAATATGGAATCCTTTCGAGTATTAAGCAGGATATATCCTCACTTAAGGAATTGAACGTGTGTGTGTTTACGCGCGCAACATATTGACTGCATCTGCAAGGCAGTTCTTTGTTCCGGTTTTACGTCACGGACTCCCTTTTCAACCAAGGGCTATGACGTTTGCCTTCTTGCGAAGGACTTATTTTGGCAGATGTAATCGTTACCCTGAGTGCATGCCCTTGCTAACCTCAGACCGTGACGGGGCGCGAACCCTCGACCTGACGTCTCAGAGTCGCGGACGCTACCGACTGAGCCACGGTGACTACTGCATCTGCAAGGCAGTGTTACACTTATAGGGATTAGAGATAAAAATATTTCCCATTTGTATTCAAACATCTTGTCTCACGCCATAAAGCAGGAAGTCATTTAAAGAAGGCGACTTCAAAGTAGAAGCTATAAAGAAAAGGAAGGAACCTTCTAAGTAGAAGCTACAAAGGGAAGGAAAAAGATTTCAAAGTGGAAGCGACCAATGTTAAGCATAGAGGAATTTTGAACAGACAGGGCTCAAGCTACCTCCAAGCAAGACGCCAACCTTCTATGTCATAAAAAGTCTTAAAAGAAGAATAATTGTTACAAAAGTTTCTCCCTGAAAATGAATCTGTAGATTTATCACGTGAAGGCAACAAGAAGCGTGTAGAACCATCGTAAGAAAAGTGGCCAAGGGTCAAACTGTCTCTCTCTATCTTTTGAAAGCTGTCTTGGGTAGACATTCAAACCCTAAATCATAAATCCAGTGTATTACGGATCTGGTGATCTATGCTTTTGAATTTGAGCTACTTCGTATGTCCTGCTTGACAAACACACACGCACGCACAAACACAACAGAAAGAGAGAGAGAGAGAGAGAGAGAGAGAGAGAGAGAGAGAGAGAGAGAGAGAGAGAGAGAGAGAGAGAGAGAGAGAGAGAGAGAGAGAGAGAGAGAGAGAGAGAGAGAAATGATAAAAAAAGAAAGAAAGCATAATTCCTGTTAGCTTTATTTCATTCTCCTTGTTTTCCCAGAGGGGCGAACTTTATGGCAAGGGATCTGACATTTATCGTGAATGTATTCGGTTCTATGTAGGCTAAAGCCCTCTCCCTTTCCAAGACGCTTTTGAGGCTCTCTCTCTCCTCGTTTTATAGCCTTATTTGTATACACAGAACCTTTCATATCCCACTTATGCAACTCGTGAAATGGGAAGTGCCACCATAAATAACACGCATACAAAAATACGCCATCGCGCATCATGGCAGACATCAAATGACAACGGATGTAAACATCTCTGTCGGGGGTTTCTATGGCAGAGTTGTTGGTGTGAAGATTGTAAAGTATTTACTTAAATATTTATCATAATTAAAATAAAAGCACAAGAAGATGGTAAAGATATATTACGTGTATTTATTACTTTCTAAAATGTATTTTATATAATAGAAATAACGCCAACTACAATTATTACATTACTGTTTTCGCTGGCCGTCAACTGAAGTGCATGTGAAAAAGAACATACACAGATATATATATATATATATATATATATATATATATATATATATATATATATATATATATATATATATATATATATATATATATATATATAATCAAATAAACACATTAACATATGTGAAAACATGAATCATATTTTACCCCGTGTCTTAGGTTCGAGTCCCGGTCAGGGGTAAAATATGATATATATATATATATATATATATATATATATATATATATATATATATATATATATATATATATATATATATATATATATATATATATATATATATATTATATATATATATATATATATATATATATATATATATATATATATATATATATATATATATATATATATATATATATATATATATATATATATATATATATATATATATATATATATATATATATATAGAATTATTGGTCAGCTCATGCACATATTATATAACACCATCACGAACAAACCTTAATATCTAAGAATGAATGCTACAATAACATATCGCAGTTATATCTTAATGTCCAGTAATACTGTAAGTCAGCACTTAATAGAAATCACGAATATTTCACAGCAATTACATAGGAAACATCCAACTGACATAATAGGGCATAATAGTAGGTTGGCCATGGCACCAGCCGCCCGTTGAAAGACTACGACTGAAGGTATTAGGATGCAACTAGGACTGGTCCAGACAGTTCCAGGTTGAGTCTTCCTTCAGGACGGTTCTTTCCTCATGTCTACATCTACACTGAATATTCTGGCATATTCATTACACATCTCTTGCTATTCCATTACATTTGACAAGTCACAACATTCTGCACATGTCTCTTTTACTTTCCTTTTCCTCACATTTTGTCATTATTTATGGAAGGTTTTCAACTAATGGCCCCCAGTACCCGGCATAGTGGGGTGCGAAGAATCTCCGGGGATCGTGTTGACTCCACCATTGGCTTGAGGGCAGACACGCCTGGTGGTAGTAATGGTTCTACTCTTAACCTTGCACCTCCCAATAGATCTGCTTCTTTCACTCTTCACTATTCAAACATTCGTGGGCTAAACTCTAATCTTTCGTCTGTGGAACAGCACTTGGGCACTTTCCTCCCTAACCTCCTCCTCCTATCTGAAACCCAGTTGTCTATACATGCTTCCACTGACCCATTCCAAATCTCCCACTATAATCTGTATACTCGTTTTCATTCCAAAGGTGGGGTCTGTGCTTACTGCAACATTAACACTCCTACTGTGAGGCTCATGGACCTTGAATCTCCTGACTTTGATGTTCTCTGGCTAAAAGTCTATCTCTCCACTACCACTATCATTCTTTGCTTCTGCTACTGTCCTCCAAACTCCACCGAGTTTATGTCTTTCTTTGAATATCTCTCCTCGTGCCATGAGTCCTTGCTATCTTCTCACCCACATGCCGAAGTTCTCTACATTGGAGACTTCAATGTACACCACAGTGAGTGGCTTCATTCTTCTCACACTGATGTGGGAGGAAGCGAGGCTCTTGCTTTCTCTATTACTCACGATCTGGAGCAAATTATCAAACATCCTACTTGCGTTCCTGATCGTCACGAACATGCTGCAAACACTCTTGACCTATTTTTTACTTCTAACCCTTCAAACTACTCTTATTCTGTGCTTTCCCCTCTTGGTAAATCTGACCATTCCATGATCTCTGTCTCTTCCATTTTCGCTCCCCCACCACCAATCCCTCCTACTCAACGCCGCCTTTGGCACTTCGAGCGAACCCAATATGAAAATTTGCGTAACTTTCTCTTTGACTTCCCATGGGATGACTACTGCTTTCGGTCCCGCAACCCTGATCGGGTAGCTGTAAAGTTGCCGAGATCATGACCGCGGGAACGGAGGCATACATCCCCTCTTCTACAAAAACTTTCGCTCCCCCTAAACCTTGGTTTGACTGTGCCTGCTCCATGGCTATCCAGGCTAGGAATCAAGCTCACCGATCTCACCAAGCCTCTCCTTCCGATTTAACTCGCTCTGCTTTTATTATAGCTAGGAATCGCTGTACAGCTCAGATTCGAAGGTCTAAGGCTTCCTTTATAAGAAGGAAAGTTGATGACCTTAACTCCTCTCCCACTGACAAATGCTTCTGGTCCTTAGTCAAAAACCTCTCCAAAAACTTCTGTAACTCAAGCTTTCCCCCTCTCATTCGTTCTGATGGTTCTATAGCATGCTCTCCCACTGACAAAGCCACTCTCTTTGGCTCTCATTTTTCTGCCAACTCTTCTATCAACGATTCCAGCGCACCTGTTCCTCAGTCTTTTCCCCTCTCTAACCCTATGCCCTCCCTTATCCTTTCTTCACACAAAGTTCATAAGGTTCTTCGCTCACTAAAGACAAACAAGGCATCTGGTCCCGATGGTATCCCTGCAAGGTTCCTTAAGGAGTTTGCAGATGAACTGGCTCCCGTGCTTTGCCGTCTTTTTTGCCTCATTCTGTCAACCAGTATATATCCTTCAGCTTGGAAGCATGCTCTAGTTCAACCTGTTCCTAAGAAGGGTGACCGCTCTATTCCTTCTAGCTACCGACCTATTGCTCTAACCTCCTCTATTGCTAAAGTTTTCGAAACTTTGCTCAATGCTCACTTCTTGAAACGCCTTGAATCTAACTCACTTATCTCCGATCACCAGTATGGCTTCCCTAAGGCAAGATCCACTGGTGATCTCCAGTCCTATCTTACTCATGTATGGTCATCTTCTCTGAGGAACTATGGGGAATCCTTTGTCTTCGCCCTTGATATCTCTAAGGCTTTTGACAGAGTCTGGCACAAGGCTCTGTTGGCCAAACTCCCTGCCTATGGCTTTACCCCTTCTTTCTGTTCTCTGATTTCCAGTTTTCTTACTGACCGTTCTATATCTGTAGTTGTTGATGGCGCGACATCTAGCCCTTTCTCTGTTTCCAGTGGTGTTCCACAGGGCTCTGTTCTTTCACCTACTCTCTTCCTTCTCTTCATCAATGATCTTCTACAATCCCCATCTTCCTCTCTTCTTCATGCCTTTGCCGATGATTCTACCCTTCACTTTTCCTCTGCCTTTTCTTCACAACCTTCATCTGTTTCTCGTAATCAATCTCGTATCACTCTTTCTTTTACTCTTAACTCCGATTTGCAGAGAGTATCTGAATGGGGCACTCAAAATTTAGTTAAATTCAATGCCTCCAAGACACAGTTTCTGGCTATCTCTTTATCTTCTTCTCCTCCTGATAACCCTATTGTCTTCGAAACTAATGAAATTTACCCTCTTAACTCTATCAATATATTAGGAATCCATATAGCCTCTAACTTGTCTTGGGGGAATCCCATAATCCAAATTCTCTAAATCTTCATCCAAAAAATTGGGGGTTTTGTTTCGTTTTCGTTATTACTTTTCCTCATTGCAGTTACTTAAAATTTACAAAGGTCTTATCCGCCCCTGCTTAGAATACTGCTCACACATCTGGGGTGCTTCTTCCTTTACTTATCTTCTTGATAGGGTTGAATCCAAGGCAGTCAGACTCATTAATGATCCTTCTCTTACTTCTAACCTGGATTCTCTCTCTCTTCGCCGTAAGGTATCTTCCCTCTCTCTTTTCTATCGCTACTACTTCCATCGCTGCTCTGATGAGTTGGCGAGTTGCATCCCTCCTTCACTGCCGAGGCCGCGTAACACTCGCCAAACGGCCTCATCTCACAGGTACTGTGTGGAGATTTGTAGCTCGCGGATTGGTCGGTGCAGCGACTGCTTCTTCCCATCTACTTCCAGACTCTGGAACTCTCTTCCTCCTTCTGTCTTTCCTAATTCTTATGACCTTTCATCCTTCAAAAAAGCAGATCTATCGTCATCTCAGAGCCGAGTCCTCCATATCTCTGGGTCCTCTTTACTTTGACTGTTTTTTCTGTCTGTCGTTTTCCTTTGTGTGACATTACCTCATCTCTGCCTTGCCCTTAACCTTTTTCTTTTCCTTCGTCTTTGTATTTTCTCGTGCCCAGGCCTTTGTTGATGAGGGCAGTTTCTGCCTGTCCTGGTGTCACACTCTTAAAAAAAAAAAAATTAGTAGCCTTAATATTGCAATGTTGGCTAAGGACAAGTGAGTGTATTTACCAAGACACAATTACACAACTCTTACACTATACTGTAACTCTTGGTGTAGGACGAGTAATAGTGTATTTAACAAGGCACAATAGTACAAATCTTCAATTAGGAAAAGATATTTATTTACTGACTACAATTTTAAACAATCTGCAATGGATATCCTATCAAATGTAGACTCCAAGGAATTAATGATAGTTGAACACTTAAATTCTCACAAACCGCTAAAGAATATATATATCTTAATACTCACCACACTTGGAGTGAAGGAAGTTTGACAGAAGAAAGAAGTACGTACAGCAGATTTTCAGACAGAATTGACTGGTAATATAAAAATGCATAAATGGTTATATAAAATTAGTCCATGAGCCTGGTCTCAAATATTTAGCCATCGGTACCATATTTGGACAAGAAATCACAGTGATTAACTGAAAGACAAATGTCAAATGTTTTTTCTTTCCTATGGCACAATACATTACCTATTTAGTAGGGCATACTATATATCAAAATGATGGATAAGAAAGAGACGTTTTGGAATAACATAGAATGTTTGAATATAGCACTAGCTATAAGCATGTTAAACTTTCTGAGTTCCAAGTTTTTTTTATAGAACTTAATTTCTTTCATTACATAGTTAGATGATCGTTCCTGATATTGATAGGTTGATTAATAATTTACATTCTGCAGCTTATGAGCTTTCTTTTGATACCAGTAAGAGATCTGTAGATATTATATTAAGTAAGTAATTTGATGTTAAGTTAACCTCTACCATATCGTTCTCTACATAGGCTACAGACAACAGTTATGAATAATCAGTACATTGCTTCCTCTTTCAGGTTACTGGCAATGAAGATTCATGTGGCATGTAGTTTTTACGCATTTCAGAAAGCCTACTGTGTAAATATGGATTCCTCAAAGAAATAAGTATCATACACTTTGAAACATACGATAAAGACGCAGGATCCCTACAATTAACCCCAGGACTACGACTCATGGTTGACTCTTCTTGATGCTGCCCAAGTGAGGAATCATGCACCAATTCTTCAGATTGCAGGAGGTCTATGCAAGCACGAGGTGCCCAACTTAAGTTGCTACAGACGATGTGAGAACCGTTTTATGCCGAAAAGAGATTTGAAGATCCTTAAAAGAAAATCAGCTGAAAAGTCGGATGAAGATGCTGGGAGTAGTGGAAATGCAAAGCGACAGCACAGAATGCCCTCCACATCCAGTGTTTCAGCCTGAATGTATATTCTGTGGAAAAGATAAATTCTTAAAAGGCACATCAACTCGTGAAAACCTTATCAAGGCCAGACAGCTGAAGGTTGATGGGAGACTCTGAAAACGTGCTGTGGAGAAACAAGATGACATGATCCTAGTCATCACTCATTATCATAACTTGTTACAGAAATTATACTAGGGAATACCTAAAATATCAAGAAATAAGATCGACAAGCAAGGCTGGATAAATACATTTTCCAGTCAACAGGACACTGTCTGCATCTCAACAGGAAAGGCTGCCACTCCAGAGGTTGCTTCAGATTTACTCAAAGCTCTAGATGTTGGAGAAAAATGTTACATGAAGTTTAAAAATGAATAGCTAGAATGCAACCCACCTGTTTCACAGTTCTTTGATACTAGCAAGCACAGTAAACTGAAGACCTATAGCATCTTGTGTAAGAAGAGAGAAGTGAAGACACAAACTGGGAGAGCAATCATACTGAAGGCAGACAGATCACTGTTTGGGAGGATCATTATTATGGCCTAAGTTCAAAACCTACAGATGGCAGTTATACTTACCTATCCTCTTAGACCAATGCCATAGGCTCTAGCAACTCCAAAGGGTGTACCAAGAAAGACAAACAAGGCAATCCTAGCTACCACACTGCACAAGGATGTAGCACCAGAAGAGGATATGGATTTTCAGTGTCTGTAATTGATGGTATGATGTTAGTGCAGAAAGTGAAAGGAGACCATAACACGTTTGGAGATATTGCATGGACAGTCTTTGCAATAGCACTGAAGGAGAGAGGTTTTGCTCACAGGATTGATGTTGTGTTTGATACCTACTTCGATCTCCATCAAATGCTCAGAAAGAAGGCTTAGAGGAGAAAACAATGAGCCAATCCTTCAAAGCATCACTGCTAACCAACTTGTCCATCAATGGAGATCATTTTTAAGACAGAATGCCAACAAAACCAACTTTCTAACATTTCTTGTGAATGAATGAAAGCAAGATCAATATAGAAGCAAATTAGTACAGAAGGTAATCTTTGTTACAGATGCTGACCAGTGCTTTGAGATAACCCAAAATGATGTTTGATGGTACCTGATCTTCTCTTTCATGGTGCACATGCTGTAAAGCAAGGACACCAAGTAGTTCTTATTAGCTCTGATGATACAGATGTGCTAATATTGCTCATGACTTTCCAGAATATTATTGGTGGTCATCTGTATCTGAAATGTGGGACTCGATGAAGAGGGTTACCGCAGCATTTGAAGCTGATGTTTTCAAAGGATTCAATGGCATGCATGCTTTCACAGGCTGTTGCAGTGGAAGTGCATTTACAGGCAAGGGGAAAACAAGTTCATTAAGATTATTGACCAACGATAAATATGCATTTAGAAACATTTATGGAACTTGGTAATGAGTGGAGTCTTTCTGAGGCAAAGATGGAGAGACTTGAAGCAGTTACTTGTCAAGTCTACGCATCCAAGATTTGAAGCAGTTACTTGTCAAGTCTACGCACCCAAGATGTCTTGTGGTCGTGTGAATGATCTGAGATACAGCTTTTCTGTGCAAGGAAAGGCGAGATAAAAAGCCATCGACTACCTCCTAGCACAGACTGCCTTCAACAGCATTCACAACATGCCAATTATCAGGCTGTCATTTGGAGACGCTGTTTACAGCAAAAACCTCACATTCCAAGTCCTGTAGGTAATGGCTGGAAGCGAGAGAGATATGATGGAGGAGACAAGCTGGTTATTAAGTGGATGGATGGTCAACCTGTTCCTGAGGCTCTGCTAGATATATTGTTTTGCAAGTGTTCCAAAAAGTGTTTTATATTAAAGTGCATCTGTTTGGTTAATGGACTAATGAAAAATATTCAGAGTTGGGATCTGATGTCTTTATAAAAGTCTTAAGCATACTGTGTCCCATCTGAAAAACATACAGTTTAAATCTTTCAAGAACTAATATATTCTCCACAATACCTCTTGTGGACTACTTCAATGCAAATGTTTACAATCAGTCTCTGTAATACAACTTTTGTAGCATACTTTTATATCCTTGTTAATAAAGGTCCGGCTTTGTCATCGTTTTCTCTTGTTATATGAATAGCAATTAAGTACTTTTGGAAGTCTCGCCTCTGGGATTTCCACTTTTGGAATCATGATTCAAATCAAAAAGACTGATCCTGCTAAGCTGGGTATCTACAGCCTTTAAGTTCTCCTCCAATGATATTCTAAAGTAAAAGTTTTCTTTCTGAAGGACAAAGGAGCATTCATATATATCCCTAATAAAATGTAAGGACTACCTGGTAACTCGATATAAGGTATGCTTATAATAGAGATGGATAGAAAAACCATAAAAAGCTAAATAGAGATTGGAGACATGCATCCCCAAAGAAAGCAATCTTGATCCTCCACAATTTCTGAAGGTCTCATTAGTAGGAGAGAGCTAAGACAGGCTACACCTTTATTTCCTAATTTATAAAACAGATGATTAGTCAACCAACTAAACACTAACTAATAATATGTAACAAGTGAAAGTGCAGAGATAATAGTATCTGCACATATTCATA
The DNA here is from genome assembly GCA_037179515.1 of Halocaridina rubra. Classification (NCBI taxonomy): domain Eukaryota; kingdom Metazoa; phylum Arthropoda; class Malacostraca; order Decapoda; family Atyidae; genus Halocaridina; species Halocaridina rubra. Next base: position 79,862 of record JAXCGZ010002094.1, on the reverse strand, counting down.
TTAAAGGACAGCAATGTCAAGTAATAAAGCCATTGAAATAGTGGATTGAAGATCTCACATGTTAATTTTATAAATAGCTCCAGGAGACTAATTTCCTTAGACAGGTTATAAGTATCTTAAGTCAGCTTAAAACTTTACAATATAATATGGTACTGAAAAATGGAACTGCACTCACGCACAAAGTGCATATTTACAGACACTGTTTGATAATGTATGGGAGGGGGAGTTCCTTTCACTCGACCAAGTTCATGACAGATTTGTTGACCTCTGAATCCAAGTGCAGTCTTATAAGTGGCCTGCACATATGACTCGGGTTGACACTGAGAGTAGGTAAGTAGCCTGCTAGTGCTAATCATTCTGGTATGGATACTAGAGTAAAATTTCATATCATCTGTGGCCAGGGCATTAACTAACTTTACATAATGGAGGGTGAATACAATGTCAGAGCCCTTATGAGGTAAGAGGAACAGACCACCTGTAATGATACAAAAGAATAAGGAACAGCTAAACTCAAGATCCCTTTATAACATACAATGTACCATTTTATGGGTCACAACTAGTTCTCATTTGAATGGAGAAGTCAAAGACATGTTGGCACTGGGAATTATGGCTGGATGCCATTCCTAATGCTATACAGAGGGAATGAACCCACGTTTATTGTTTCCTGACATGCACTCTACCAATGAACCATCTATAAAGTTATGAAGAAAAACAAATTCAAAAAGTATGCCAATGAATGGAGCAAGAAGTAATAAATGTTAATTCGTCTTGGAGCTGGTCATACCTGTCAAAAGAGAGAAGAGTATTACATAGATATCCAGCTATCCAACATACATGCTGATGAAGTTTCATAAAAGAACTGTGGACTTTTCAATAAACTGCATATTCTGAGAATGAGACAGGTAATGTTCAAAAGGCAGAACATATTACAAAATGTGGGAATCCAAATATAAGACACAAAAAGGAGCCAATAAGGAATCAGTCTTCTACCCAAATATGTGATAATCCAAAATTTTTTAATATAATTATGGAAATATTATTTACTACAAACTTACATCAAGAAATGTGACTCTATAATAAATTGTCAGCACCACATAATCTGCAAATGGCAGGACTGATCTGCAACAGTGCTACAAACTGCTTCTGATAGGGGATATGGGATGTATCAATACCTGAAATATTGTTATTGGACTTTCCCCAAGAGCTCTCAGGGAGTGTATGTTGTGTTGCTGGACCTGAAGTGGCAGCGTTTTGGTTGTAGGTCCACCCTCCGGAGCTGCAAAGCAGAAAAGGACGCCCAGCAATTTAGAGAAAGAGAAGCAAAAGAGGCCAAACTGTCACAACCAACCCAGTCTCCTCACAGAGCACAAGAATCAGGGAGAGGTTTCAATTACCGGGCGATAACCTAAAAAAATGCTTGGATCAATGGTTGGCTGCAACAGTAAAGTCCTCGTACATAAGTAAAAAAAATACTAACACTGATTTATTTACACTGTTCATTTATCCCTAATGCCTGCTATTCAGATGTGTACACAATGCTTTTATTACTAGAGTAATCTGTTTCCAAGTAACGAATGATCCATCGATAAGACGTATTAAAGTGTGAGAAAAGCGACTGCATGACAACCCACATTATAATCATGAAAAATACTAAACCACAGAAATAGCTGCAATCACAGAAAAGCAGTAAAACTACAAACTTTAAAGAAACCAAATGCATAATTAATGCCAGGTATACAAAGAAGTGACATTTTCTCATTCTGTAAACATATAGGGGAACTGCACAAAAGAACAACAAAAGCGTTCCCTATACTGATTAGTAAAAAATCATATAAGAGAAAAGCCCATTAGGCTTAAAAGAAATATTTCATACAAAAATAGTAATAAATAAACAAAGGTGCAATGGGTACTGACGCTAATGATGCATTGGTTTGGAAGAGTGACATTCCACACTTTCAAAAGGATCTCCTGCCTCGCAATTTTGGCTTTACATACTGTTAATCGTGATGGCGTTTCACTATATTACTGCTTAACCTGAGAGCTAGGCACTCCAGTTCATCACATTCAGGAAAAGATCATCTCTACCAGATCCAAAAATGGACGACAAGGGAGCACTAATATTCACTCCCAAATGTTTACTAGTTAACACTTAGGAATTTCAAACATTAGTCCTTTACAGTGAATTTTTGAAGAACACAAATACAAAATTACTATAGTTTCAGAGACTCAGCAGCTCTTTAAATACTATATACAGGGGATTTGTAGTTACAATGCATCTACCATAAATTAATTTGCTTAGGTTTTATCATTTTTGGCCTGTATTATGTCTTCCAAGGATAAAGCAGATTCTTCTCATGGCTGTGCTTTGAAGATAAGCAAGGCCATCACCATGGAAGTGAAACGAGAGATAGTGAAATGCAAGGAAAAGAGAGAAACTTTACTACTGCATTAGCATAGGTGCTTATTTAGGAGAGTTTCGATTTACACTGAAATTGGGTAAAGTTAAAGTTAAAGTTTGTGGTTTTAGCCCTCCTATCAGAGGCATCGCCCCTGCTCTGGCGGGCGTCAGCCGGTGGGTAACATCACATTTCAGGAAGGGAACTCTGACATAAGTCAAAGACCCCTTGCGTATATATATATATATATATATATATATATATATATATATATATATATATATATATATATATATATATATATATATATATAGTAATCCCTCACTATATTGCAAATCACCTACTGCGAATTCAGTTCATCGCGGATTTATTTGGCGAGCATATGCATTTTACATCGTAGATTTTCTGGGTATATGTGGGAATCCACGATATGTGGATGGAAATATTAAAGGGAACTCTGACATAAGTCGAAGACCCCTTGTGCGTATATATATATATATATATATATATATATATATATATATATATATATATATATATATATATATATACAGTAATCTCTCGCAATAGTGCAAATCACCTACCGCGAATTCAGTTCATCGCGAATTTACTTGGTGAGCATATGTATTTTATATCGCAGATTTTCTGGGTATATGCGGGAATCCACAGTATGTGGAAATATAAGAATTTCCAGGATTTTCATTATTTTATTGATAGAAAAAAAGTATTTCCGAGCCTAGGAATAATAAAACAGTTAAAAATAGTAAAAAACATAAATTATAACATGTAACTCTGCACCATACAAAATACGATACCGGTATCGGCGTTTCGGAAAACGCAAAGGGTTGCACCTACGTGAGATAGTACATATTAAAATTTCCAGTATTTTCATTATTTTATTGATAAAAAAAAGTATTTCCTAGCCTAAGAATAATAAAACAGTAAAAAATAGTAAAAACATAAATTTAAACATGTAACTCACAGTATTGCACCATATAAAATATGATACCGGTATCTGTGTCTTGTAAAACGCAAAGGGTCGCACCTACGTGAGATAGTACACGGGATGCTATTGGCTCATGGGTGGGAGACGACGAATCAGAGAATTGTGTCCTGTATGTTCTGTGTCCTGGGGTCTGACTGGCTTTTTGACTGAAGCTTCATTCTCCCAGCATCTTCCATTGTCTTACCTCACCCATTCAGTTACTCACGTGTGCGCCGTTTGCGTTGTGCCTCTTTATATGTTGTGCAGGCGTTTCTTGTGAAACTTTTGTATTTCAACCACAGCAATGTACCCAAGCGTCCTTCATCTTCTAAGGCTTCTGGTAGTGAACCTAAGTGGCAAAGGAAGATGTTGCCCATAGCAGAAAAGGTAAAACTGTTAGATATGCTTAAGGAAGGAAGGAGGTTCTCGGAAGTCGGTCACCATTTTGGCATCAACGAATCTACTATTCGCTACATCAAGAAGGACAAGACAAATATTAGGAAGACAGCGACTCTTACTTTTAAAAAACAGCAAAGAGGGTCGTAACAGCCCGCAATAAGATAATAGTGTGGATGGAATCTGCTTTGGCCCTGTGGATTGCTGATTGTATGAAGAACATCAGCTTAGACACCAGTATCATACAAACAAAGGCGAAGAAGCTGTATCAGACATTCGCTGCAAACGAACCCGACGACAACAATGGCAACCGTGAGGAGGAGGAGAAAGAAGATGAAATGGAAAACCCTCAACCAGGACCGTCCAGCGATTCTCCACATAGGAAACCATCGTTCGTTGCTAGCAAGGGATGGTTCACTAAATTCAAACACGCTTGGCCTAAAGAGTGTTTCGGTGCATGGCGTAGCTGCCTCTGCAGATACAGCTGCAGCTGAAGATTATGTGAACAACGACTTCAAGAAAATTATTGAGGAAGGCAGTTTTGCTCCTGAGCAAGTGTTCAACATGGATGAGACTGGATTATTTTGGAAGAGAATGCCGTCTCGCACTTTTCTTTTCAAGCGAGAAGCTAATGACCCTGGATTTAAAGCGCACAAAGACCGTGTTACTCTCGTCATGTGCAGGAATGCTGCGGGCTTTATATTAAAGCCAGGACTTATCTACAAGTCAAAGAACCCTAGGGCTTTGAAGAATGAAAACAAAAATCTGTTGCCAGTGTATTGGATGCCTGGCCCTGAGGCCTGAATTACGAAAAGCCTCACATCGGACTGGCTTCACCAATGCTTTATCCCTCAGTACAAAGTTTATCTTGGGGAGAAGGGCCTTGAATATAAAGTCCTTCTGTTGATGGATAATGCTGATGGCCAAGCAACTGATCTCCATTATGACGGTGTTCAGGTAGAGTTCCTGCCACCGAATTCGACATCACTGATTCAGCCTATGGATAAAGGCGATATTCGTGCGTTCAAGGCCCTCTACACACGAAATGCCCTGGCGAATCTGGTTGACTCCATGGATGTGAACAAAGAATTTGCACTGAAGGCATACTGGTGTAACTACACGATTGCTACATACCTTCAAAATATTAAGAATGCAATCAAAGAGATGAAGCCGGTACTGGAAGAAATTGTGGCCCGAATTCATCTACGACTACAAGGGATTCGCTCATGATGAAGTGCATGACTCGGCAGTTGTGAAAGCTGTGAAATTGGCTGCATTGCTAGGAGGAGAAGGCTTTAATGATATGACTCATGAAGACGTCAATGAACTGATTGACTGATGAAGACTTGGAAGAAATGACAAAATCAGCGAGCGAAGAAGAGGAAGAATAACAACAGGAAACGCACGATGAAGTCAAAGAGCCTGGCCTTACACTTGAACGGCTGGCAGCCATGTATAACATGGCCAAAGAACTCCAACAACTGTTGCAGGAGTATGACGATAATATGGTTTGTTTGGTGCACTTCTGCAATATTATCGACGATGCCATGACTCTTTACAATACCATCTTTGTACAAAGGAAGAAACAGCTACAGGAACTCCCCATTACCTTGTTCTTCTCTCGCAAAAAGAAGCCGTAAAGCTGTCAATGGCTGTGGAGTATTTGGCTGTGGAGTATGTAAACGTCATCACATCATTCATAGTAAGCTTACCTATCACGTTCATATAAACTTACACTTGAGCGCTGTTAATAATAAAGTATAGGGTGAGTTATTAACAGTGCAGGGTGGCTTTATGCAGTAAAGGTAAAAATAAAATTATAATACCTGTAATAAATATGGTGCTCCTACTTCGCAGATTTTCACCTTTCGCGGCCGGTCCCAGAACCGAACCCGCGATAAATGAGGGAGCACTGTATATGTATATATATATATATATATATATATATATATATATATATATATATTAAAAAACTCATAATACAGATGTGAGCTGCCTAGCATCCAAGTCACTAACGGCCAAGTCACTAACGTACAATCGCATATATGACACAACCAAAGGACTAATAATTAAATGTTCACTAAGTACAGTAATATGCAATCCATTCCTTTTGTACTATCAATAAATCATAAACTTTTTTAAAATTAATACTTATAATGACACAGTACCTGTATATGCTTAAATGAAATACAGTACAGTCAATATTACTAAATGAGGGTAATGATATTTTTATTGTAATAGGTGGTCCTTGGAAAAATGTGCTTATTTCAATAGCAGGAAGTACTATCAACCAAGTGCAGCTGATAAACAAGCTATTCCTTTTAATAATAGACATGTAACACTGAGAAACAAATATTTTCATAGGTACCCAAAAATTTGTTCAAGTACAATAAAAATTTTAAATAGCGTTCTTAGATTTTATAAAAACTTTTTTAAATATTGTGTTTTGCCTCTATTAATCCCCATTAAGTGGGTACACAGAGATAGGCTGCAGCTGGGGAATCAAGTCTGGATGTAATACCCTGCGGTGGGCTCAATCGCGGAGCCGTCACCTACTGCGTTGAGTGTTCTAACCACTGTGCTACTGCAATGGTGACTATCCAACCCAATCAAGAAACAAATATAGTGCTACAAATTAGTACTAACCTTTCTCTGACATAGAATATCAGTTATTTCCTGGGTATCAAGTAAAATTTCTCATTGCTCATCAGGTTACAATATTTGCTACAAAATACCTTAGTCTGTAAAAATGGCTCCCAGGTGTTCCTGAAATTATGAAGGCAATTAATTTCTATCATAAAACACTACATACATGATCAATAAGTAGGTTTTATATTTCTTACTTCAAACTTGTATTAATACTTTGTTTGGTGATTACTACATTAATGGATATAAAGTTATAAATACAGTATCAAATCAATTTTTGCCAAGAAATCTTCTGCTTCTAACATAACTCATTTTATTTTAGATTCAAAGCAAATGTCAATGCATTAATGGAAGTCCAGTAGAACACTTGGTGTAAAAGTTTTTCTAAAATTCCTTTGTGAAGCTGCTGTAATATATACTGAAGCTCCTGGCCCTTTGGTATAAATGGTGTGAAATAATATACAGTATAGGTAACATACTAACCACAAATAAATTGGACAGATAAACCTTTGTATATGGGACTTTGACATATTTCTACAGCATAAAGTCCAGTATAAGCAAGTTAGATCCTTAAGTCCATTTTTATGTGTCAATATTATTCCTCATTATGGAGGTGGACACAGACTGGAGCAGGTGATTTTAAGTTGGATACCCTCCCTAACACCCCATGGTGGCTTCAATTATGTGTCTGGCACGCGACTGAACTACCTCTACACTACCGCAATCTCCATACCAATGACAGTTTCCACTGTGGCAAAATGTACAGATGACTAACACAGTCATAATAGATATAATCTACAAGGTTTATTTTGATGAATAAAGTACTACTCAAAAACAAAACTAATCAAAAATTACAATTTGAGGAAGTTTTACTCTTACAAATTTTCCACCTGCTATCTTGGAGCTGTGGGAATTAGGGATATTAAATGCCATTGTTTTCAAATGTATCTCACTCAGCTTTCTTATTAAAGAAAATTACTCTATTCTCGTTATTTAAATGCTCTAAGTTAGTGTTTTACAATCTCAAATTCTAAGAGAGCAGATTTCAGCAATCAAATATTAGGGGTTCTAAGAAAAGAAAGAATCAAAACTTCATTATCATGCTCAGTGGCTTAGTTACTGGCCCCTCACTTGGGAGGTCCTGGGTTCCAGAATTACCTGAAGACAAGAAAGCAGCATCCTAAGTGTGGTGGCTTAGTCAACTCAGCATACTTAGTGAGCATATAATTAAGCATGTGAAATCAATGGAGGAGCTGTAACTTAACAAAGTTAGGCTTCAACAAGAGCATGATATATTGAATAGTACATCTCACTTAGAATGGAAATAAATGTATAAGACTTCATATCAGCTTATAGAGTACATATTATTATATATTCATATTAATACTTAAAATTATAAGAATAAGCTTCAGATACTCTTTAGATGCTGCAGCCAGATTGTGGAATTCACTTTACTGTTACACCTTTTTCAAGAAATTTTGTCAGAGTTAATTCATAGCCCATATATTATTCTTGTAAAACTGATAAGCATTCCACCCTCCTTTTTAATTACTTTTTTCAATATTCATACTTGTCCGTGTGGAGAATATACAGTACAGTATTACCAAACAAAAATATGCAGTATACAAAATAACTACTCTTGGTATTGTAAATTTTAGTACTGATATCACAAGTAACACTGGTTTGTATGCCTTCAACAGTTTGTAGAAGAGATGTAGCATTATATCCCAGAGGATATAATGTTTTGTGCCAAGGGCTAGGCAAGCTTCTTTTCATAGGAAAGCAATATTCAGTCAGTCTAAAGAGAATGTTTAAACTCTTGCCTATCTTGACAGGGGATGTGCTAAAATATCAAATGTCAGGAAACAATGATATCTTTATTAAGTCCAAGTTACAGATTAGGATTCTTTTAATTAATATGAATAATTTCTCCAAATCTAGATATATCAATACATATATTCTTCAAGAACTCCCACAAATTGCCAAATCAATGCTGCAGCCTCAGCATTTTGCAAAGAATATCACAGTCGGACATGGCCTTACGTTCATCTCTAAGTTATGAAGCTACCAATATAAATAACAATCTAGGCTTAAAGTGGGACTGTATATAGAACTACACAGTATATGTTTATGTTGCACATACTGAATTACAGAAAAAAAAACTATTTACGTGAAAATTAATCTTTTATTTATATGGCATACAATTTTGAATTTGCTTTATAAACGTTGTTAATGTCATTGCTGAATGGTATTTGTTATCAATAGTATTACTAATGTACAGTATTCTATTATTATTGTCATAGCATTGTGCATTTAAATACTGACTTATATGCAATGCATTAAAGAGAGAGAGAGAGAGAGAGAGAGAGAGAGAGAGAGAGAGAGAGAGAGAGAGAGAGAGAGAGAGAGAGAGAGAGAGAGCATAATATTCAATAAAAATTATCTAATCTTTTATTACAACTGTCTATGCTGTCCCAATATCAACAACAAGGCCTATACATCTTGTTGGAGTGCTGGAGGCCTTACTTCCAGGACTCATAATCATTGGTTAATCAATTGTAACAGGTTTCCATTACACACAAGTAACAAAAACTAGCTCACATGTTTGGTAGTGTATCATGTTTTGTCTTTCTCGCCATTACATGCAAAAAACTTAGATGTATCTTATAGATTTTGCTTTATAATTGCATATCTCATACAATGTAGGATGCTTTAAGAATATAAGGGTGAGAAAAACAATGGTGGATATTTACTTTCACACATCTAGCTAATGAATATACAAAATATAAAAAATAACATACCAGAAACTGAAAAAAAAAATCAATAATCAACTCGTTCTTAACCAAGCCTAATATTATATTTTGTTAGATTTTTCCATAACAGTGCGGCAAAAATACATATTTAATGTACATTTTCTTCAAGGTCAGTGAAACAAACCAAAATGCCAAGGAGCTGATTGGTTAAGCAAGGCTACAGATTCTGTAAAGTCCTGAAAATACTTCCAAAAAATACTCCTGCCTGTAGAAATCGCAGGAAACAATCAAAACACCAACACTGAAACAAATGGCAGCAAATGAAAAAATGCCAAACCTAAGCCTAAGGGAAACTTATGTTGATTGGCGTTATTTCTTCGATTACTAGCCGCATTTCCGAACCAAACTTTTATATTACATGACAACTGAATCAAATTATCCATATATAGCATTAAACACAGTGCTGCGCGAACAAAATACCAATATTGTTACATACTGCGGACATTTTAGTTGACTTCGGTGGATAAGGCAATCCTTTGAGGTACCTCTCTGTGCTCGCGAAAACAGTTGTAAACATCAGCTTATGGATGCGATCATTGCATGTATATAAATAAACTTAAAAGTGATAATTAAAATAGATGGCTAATTTGAGGTTACAAATGAGCTTTGTAGGAATAAGATATAATTAAAAATTAAAAATATATTCCAAGACATACGTTTTTATAAATTTCTTATGATTTAAAAACAATTATAATATATTTAATAATAAATACTCTGTATATATAATAAATCTTCATTTTGTGGCTATGATAGAATTTATCAAATGCTGAGATATTTTATAGCAATATTTGTATAATTAGGGCATGATATTTGAAAAATTCCTTTTACTTTTAAACTGTACATAGACAATAAATATTTAAATGTATGAAGTGAACAAGTCCATATTGCATTCGTTCAAATGTTGGAATAAAGTATGACGTTTTAAATGACGCGGGCGGTGACAAGTCATGTATGACGGTGTCATTTATCATATATGTTATTTTGCGGTGATATTTAATGTAAATATGTGCTTGAACTGAAGATATGAAGTTGCTTGTGACTCATATAATGTATATTAGGCGACTTTTTAGTGAAAAGATACTAAATAACTGATTACTTTCACAGTAGTATGACGAGAATCGTTCATATCAATGCCTTTCTTTATTATTTCTTATTATTATGGACACTGAAATTACCTTAAGATCTTTTTTCCATAAAATCTGATGATGATTTGATTTAAAGCGAAGATTACAGTATCGGAAGTTGGCATTTATTTCCGATATCTGACTAAAATCAAAATGGCAAAGAAAACCGGCTGCTGCCTCACGGACACTGGCATTGTGTGGGGCATATTCTTGGCACTTTAGATAATCTTAGCTAGTGATGGGCTGTATTTTATTAATTTAGTAAATTTTTACTTCCATCTAGTAAAGATAACTACCCCAGCAGATAAATTAAGCTCATAAACTATTGGGTTTGGTCAAGTAAATTTAGGTTAGGTTCGATATTAACCTAATCTAAATTTAACCTATCCTAACAATCTATAGGGTTATTTAATGTACTGTGGGTCATTATCTTTACTTGATCCTATGTACTTTAACACCCTAATGTATGAAATGCAAATACATAACATTGGCAGAAAATATTTGATTCCTGAAACTAGTGATTGCTAGCCTAACTAACATGACCAATCCTAAACTGATATTGTACAAGAATTTCTTGATCTAGCTATTTTACCTAACTCATTTAGAGTAAAAGTAGATAATTACCATTAAATCTGAAAAGATCATTTATTATTTAAGAGTAAAACAACTACATTGCGTGAATATAAACTAGCAAACTTTTTTAAACTATAAAGGCTGAAAAGAGTTAGAGAGATTAAAGTTTTTGCTTTAATAACACTTTTAGGCAGTGTTGTATTTATCATACATTATTAATTTTTGCAGCTATGTGTATAGGTCATAAATACCTATTTTGTTACTGCATTTTTTTCACAGTAGTATGTGTGTGTGGGGAAATCAATGTAATGTTATGTTTTCTTATGGTTTTAATGCTATACATTATTGCTTAAAAGCTAGTTTAGAATTTATCCAATTCAGTACAGTATAATTTTCTATTATTACATATAGTAGTCTTTACGCAATGCTATACATTATTCTTATTATTGTTTAAAAGCTAGTTTAGAATTTATCCAATTCAGTATAGTATAATTTTCTATTATTACAGATAGTGGTCATTACGCAATGCTAGTTAAACCTGGTACAAAAGATGTAAAGCTTACAATGTATACATTTTACTCTTCTCGTCCAGTGTGTGGTTATCGGCTTCAAATATGAGTTTAATTCGATGTACCATTACCTATGTAAGTGGAATCTATATGTTTTATACCTTACATACATATTCTATGTCCTAATTTTTAAGAGTTAGAAACATGTTACTGTATATGTATATTTCAGAATCCAGCCATAAAATTGAGTGTTGATGTGAGTTAAGGGAATATGTCTGTTATTCCTTGAAATATTACTGGGGCATTGTGTGTCCCTTGATTTATGAAATTACTGTATATAGATCCCAGTGTTATAAATTTGTTATCTTGTGCAACTATTTATCCTTATGAAATTATCATAACTCTTACGGGGTAATGTTATATATACATATATATATATATATATATATATATATATATATATATATATATATATATATATATATATATATATATATATATATATATATATATATATATAATTATATATTTTTTTTTTTTCTTTAATTTATTTATTTATTTATTTTTTGTAACTTTAGTGCCTGATATGCATATTTCTTCTGTGCTCAGTATGTAGAATTTACCTTTCAATTTGAACCTTAAAAACTGCTACGCCTACCCCCTTAAAGTGTTTACTGCATAGTAATTAAATGCTGATGGAAATCATAAATGGGACTATTTTCATGACTTCATTCAGTTACCTATTTGTTAGTGATCAGGTCATGGGACTTGCTTCATAATTTTATTCATATTTTCACTCGTATTTTGCTCTGATTAATAAAGCACTGACCTTCGACCTTTCGAGTTGCAATTGAGATTTTATGGATAGCTGTCAATGTTTTCAAAAAACTAGTACAGTTAGTCGTCGACTTACGGTATTTGCAACTTACAACTAATACTACTCGCGGCTGTTTGACTATACATTCACGACGGCTAATATGTATTGTATTTTGGGTCATGAAGAACTGAAAAACAGCAAAAATTAAAAATGAGCTGTAAAATAATTTGTAAAGACAGATTCATAAAAACAATAAACAAGATTAAGTAAATGGTGCACAATGCTTTTCATTTGTATCATGAAATTTACATACAGAAAAAAGAAATGAAGTATAAAGGCATTGGTCTTCATATCTTTGAAAAAACCAAAGTCCATGACTACCTCGGGTGCTCCCTCTGATAACATTAATGTTTCACAGCTCAGCACGACCTCCCAATACATATACATAGAGTAAGATGTATTATGTTCTTATTTAATGGAAACATTACTGAACAGAGAAAATGTTGATAAATAGCCTATAACAATTGGGAACCAAGAAATGGTGCTAAAAAGGTTAAAAAAAGACCAAACTATATTACCCAAAAATGATATACTGTTACTATGCACTATTATATATCTCCTTAATGATTATGCAGTAATTATTATTATTATTATTATTATTATTATTTGATGTCGGCTACCCCCCAATTAAAGGGGGAAACAGCCAAGGTATATGTATGTATGTATTATTATTATTATTATTATTATTATTATTATTAGTTATTATTATTATTATTATTATTATTATTATTATTATTATTATTACAGCTATATGAAGTAAATTTTGTTAAATATGTATGATGCTTTTATTGCCTATTTTTGACAGTATATGCTGTATATGTAATTTCACTTACAACCAAATTGTCTTGTTATTGCATTTTCTATCCTGTCCTGGTGTCACACTCATTGAAAAAAAATCTGATTCTAAGCTTGTGCACTTTTATACAATCGTAGATTCTTATGATAAGCATTTCTTACTCATGATATGATGTAGGACTGATCTTTAATAGCTTTCAGACTGAAGAAGAAATTTCCATTTCTCCTGTGTTATATATATTCTGGAGCATTTAGAACAGTCTCTACTAGATTCTACAAATGTTGGAACCTCTTTGTCTTTTTTGGTAAAATCTATTAATGCTCTCATTTTCCTTTAGTATGATCATATAATTATTAACTTAGCTCACCATGGATGAAAGTGAAAATCTTTACCAACCAATTCTGCATACATTATTTCATTACATACACAGTCCATAGTAATATGGTAATCAGTATCTTACCTCTGTATGATAATAGTTCTGCTTCACTTATACAGTAACCTAGTCTCGTCGATTTTCAATATAATCATAATTTGCTGAGGCTGAACCCGACACAACAAAACCGAGATTTGAACCGGCAACTTAAATGAAAAGCAAAGGTGATATTATTAGGCAACACCTCAGCAACTGGTATCCACCTCCGGAGACAACCGTTTTATAGACTGTGCGAGACATAGTGCACAACGCTCTAATATGCAATTGCATCAACTATATATAAACTGACAATTTTAAAGTACAAAGTTAGTGTTCACTATGATTTCAGTGCACTTTATTGATCAAAATGGTAAATTTATATGCAGTTGATGTGGGCTGCATAGTAGTGCATAGTGTACTCTAGGGAGTTTATAAAGATAATATGTTTAAAAGGATAAGGTTAGGTAGCAGCTTGAGAGATATTTTTAGTTTCATTACGATGAGAATCAGGATGATTCCTGGCACAGTATACAAAATCTGCAATTCATGGGTGATCCATGTGGGTTTAGATGACAGATCTCGGGATGAAAAATTTGGAGGTTGGATAGATTTTTGCCTATTGTGACACACACTTCAGTTGGTGCATCTATTCATGTGAGCCATGCATTTGTCCATGGTGGTGAATTACTTCGGTGTTGACCAAGTGTTGTTGGCAACGTCCATGAGGAGGCAGTGATTTATGAGGAAGTCTGCGCCCATTGTTGGCAGCCATTGGAACAAAGGTGAAGACTGCCAGAACCTGCTGGAGACCGTCATTGCATGTAGTAGAGGATCTGCTTTGGAAATGAGGATGTCCAAAAAGATGGCTCCAACTGATGTTGGGATGACGTGGGAGCCATCCTGACGGGCAGGGAGACACTTCCAAAACTTTCGTTGGGACGAGTTCTGCAGGAGGCCATCTAAACATGTAGTTGGGTTCATCCTTGGAGATGAGTGCATCCATCTCCTTCTCAATGGTGTCCTGGTAGGCTGTTTTGGCTGGTGTTGGAAGGTATAGGAGCCAGCCTGACAAGCAGGGAGACACTGCCAGGATCTTTGAGTCAGTACATACCTTGGTTGGCCATCGGGTTCAGTAATAGATTGTCCGTGTCCCTAGTAGGGGTCAGCCTTGGAGATGTAGGTGTCTGTCTCCATCTCGTTGCCATGCGGAAGGGCAGCTGTAACTGGTGCTGGGAGACACAAGAGCCATCCTGAAGGGCAGGGAGGCCCGCATGGGTTCATTGGGCATTCTTTTGGAGGGCAAGCTGGCATGGAGAGAAAAGGAGAAGCAGCAATGTGTCACTCCGGGAGGTCACCAGTGTGCGAGGCAGCCATGTTGAGTGAAACTAGGAGGTTGCATTTTGAAGACTTGGTGAAGATTTCTTGAAAATTTGTTTTATTGATCAAATTGGTCAATTTATATACACTTGATACGGGCTGCTTAGTAGTGCATAGTGCAATCTGGGGATTCATTATAAAGATAAGATCATGTTTAAATAGATAAATTCAGGATGCAGCCTGAGGGGTATTTTTAAGACTATAATGATAAGAATGTAGACGGTTTTTGACCACGCTTTGGTGTCAAAAACAACTTACTAACTAAACTCTCTCACAACAAAATTTTGCCATGTCAGTATCGCCTATCACCAATTTAATGGTAATAATATCTAATGTACAACTAACCACTACTTCACCTGTTTAACTGGTATATATACTTGTTATATATGTATATTCTATTATCTGCATAAAGTTTTATACATAGAGAGTTCCAGAATGCATCCATTGAACAAAAATTATTATTACACAAATACAATAAAAAGAAATCTTCCCTTATCTCTCACAGTTTCTCTTTTTAATATTTGGTTTCATTACTCATGCTCTAAGACTTATCATGATGGATTAGTTGTTATCGGAGTAGGAAACTTTTTCTCTATCACTTTTGATGCATTCCTTTTGTGAGAGAAAGAGAAAATGTGCCATTTTCCTAAGGTAACAGTTCTTTCCATTTCCTTGACTACATTACATATCCAGATGTAATGATGAATGTTAACAATGAATGCCATATTTTTATTATGCTGTCTCGTCTCCTCTAATTTTACTTTTGTTTCATTTCTATTATTCCTATAACTCACTACAGTGCCACAAGTTGGTAGAAATTTGTATATGACAATTGTGTACTCTTTGCCAATGCAAGGGAGAGACCTGTGGAATTATATTTACTGTATATTCTTAGTATGCACACGTATACAATGTTGGCAGTCACCCTTGTTAGAAGGGTGGCCAAGTCAGTGCTCTCATGCACCTCGAGCGAATATCATTGATCACGTCTCTTAGCTCCTTGGAGATAAGGAGCTGCCCGAGTTTCCTTCCTATTTTTAGTAAGATGGTGGGAATACCAAATATAACCCAGTTGCATGTAACATGCTAAGACCTCATAGTTTATTCCAAGCAAGGCCATAGCTTAGAAAACACACTAGCTTATGGTCTAATTCTCACTGCCAGTACCTGTATATAACAAACTCCTCTCTTAGATGTATTGCTTTTCCTGTGTGTAGAGAAGTGCTTAAAGGTGACCGTTTTGTTAATTTTCCTGCATTCTAATCCTTTGACTTATCAGATTTATTGAGATAACATTCAGTTATTACGTTCTTAAGCACATTTAACTTTGCTTCTACATTTTTCTACAATATCAGTTATTGAAAATTGAAATAAGGACTTTATTCCCGAGGAGATTATTTCTCATCAATCTGCTATCGTAAGTTTGCAAACAAGAGCACTTTTATTCATTTTATGGAAAGAAACAAGTGATGATAGTACCTGGTACAGAAAACTTAACATTCCTGGTCTAAAGACTTTAATATGTGTCACTTATGTTGTGAGGAATGATTTTCATTATGCCCATTGGGCTGTTTTGTAGCTTTTTGTGACATATTTCGAGGTCGTTTCAGTATTGGCTCTGTACCATATTTATATGTACTTAGCCATTTCTATCAAGGTTTTATCCTTTATTAATAGTTGATACGGTCCTATACTTGCTGATTTAAAATTATCAAGTATATAGCATTTCTATCAGAATTTTATACTTGTGAAGGTTTGACTAGTTTCTCTTGTTGCAGAGTCAAGGTTACCTCTACTGAAGTTTATTTAGTACTTTAGATAATGACTTCATTATTAATGATATCAGTGTTATTTTGTTGGTTCGTAAATTTATATTGAGCCAGAAGAATCCAAGCAAAGTATTTTATTATATTTTTGTACAATCTCTTCTATTATTACTATTCTCCTTGCTGCTACTGATGTTGCTTGTGCAAGAGCCTATATGTTTCTGTTCATTTAAGACAATTTGAGATTGCCTGATCGATAAAAGATCCAGCTAGAATAACTATCGAGACAGTTGTGAAGCTTTTAATTCCATTTCTCGACAATGCATATATGACGACACTCATCAGGCTTACTTTTCTATATATATAAGGCAAGGAATTATTCTAGTGTATCTTTTAGAGTCTTATTGGAGCAATAATATTTATTTTGGAATCCTCATTACATATTATAATTGATATCTACCCCACCGTTTGTCCATTCTTCTCTTTGCCTCTCACCATGCACTTTGCAAACCTTCCCTCAATACTTCTCATTCACTTCATATTTTTTTTTAAACCGTACCTCATATGTAAACTATTTTTGTTGCAAGATTGTCAATTTCTTATTTTTGCATTGAGAAGGGCTTAGATTTTAATATACACAATTATGCATTTCAAATAAAAGCTCTAAAATTTGGTAAGAAGTGTACAGAAATTTTTTTGGCTTGTGTTTGATACTAAACAGTGTTCACCCCCTTATCACGGTAGTTCGGTTCTGGGACCCGGCACGAACCAGGAAAACCGCGGAGTAGGATCAGCCTATATGTACATAGATATTTTAATTTATTTTTACGTTTACACTGTATAAACCCTCCCTGTACTGTTAAAAAACACCCTTTACATTATAAATAACAGCAAGCAACGTAATTTTTTATGAAAGTGATAGGAAAACTTACCGTGAATGAGGTGATGATGACGTGACATACATAGGTACAGTATTTTACAATAATTTTTACGTTTACGTAAAATAGCGGCCGACATCCACAAACTTTTTTCCTTCTTTCAACATATCTAAGAGTTTCACTTTATCTACAATGGTTAGCATTTTCCTTTGCCGCTTAGGCTCACTACAAGAAGCCTTGGAAGATGAAGGATGCTTGGGAGGCATTGCAAAGGTTAAAATACGCGAGTAAAAAAATCACAAGCAAAACATATTAATAATAATAAGCACAACGTGAATGGCGCACACAAGTGAGGCGAGACAATGGAAGATGGTGGAAGCCTTTGTCCGAAACGCTGATAGCGGTATCGTATTTTATATGTTGCAATACTGTTAGTATTTATGTTTTTTACTATTTTCTACTCATTTATTATTCTCAGGTTAAGAAATGCGTTTTTTTTATCAATAAAATCATGAAACTACTGGAAATATAAATATATATGCTAGGTCACGTAGCTGCGACCCCAATACATTGTACGCTATCAAACGCAAGCAAAACGTTTAATAAGCACAACGTGGATGGCGCACACATGAGTTAGACTGAACGAGTCTTTATCCGAAACGCTGATAGCGGTATCGTATTTTACATGTTGCAATACTGTTAGTATTTATGTTTTTTACTATTTTTTACTGTTTTATTATTCTTAGGCTAATAAATACGTCTTTTATCAATAAAATCATGAAACTACTGGAAATATAAATATATATGCTAGCTCACGTAGCTGCGACCCCAATACATTGTACGCTATCGAACACTATTTCGCATGATGCAATACTGTGAGTTATACTGTACGTACGTATATCATTCAGTTATTATTTTTTTTTATATTTTAATGTTTTTGCATATACACATAAAATAAAATAATAATTTCTAAAAAAAAAAAACCGCGATACAGTGAAAATGAGAACCAAGAAACGCGAATAACCGGGGGAACACTGTACTTCCTTTCCAATTCAAGTTCTGTTTAGTCTCAGGAAATTTTACAGATCCATGTTCAAGAACATACTCAGTATAAAAAATTGAAGTTTCTTTTCTACTCTCCTCTTTCTTGCATATTTTATTGTCTTTTTCAAATTGTGTTTTGTTTGTTTTTATGTGTCAAATCCTTTTCCTCTTACCTGATGCTGGCGTATCAGCTTAGGACTTCTGAAAGGGCCTAATTCTTTTTGTACTTGTCAATTGGCCTTATGCTAATATTGAGATAAATAAGCAAGAATTTTGATGGGATGCATATGCAAGGGGTTGTAAAAGGCACCAAGTTGCTTTTTATCTTCCGGAGGTTGCATATATATATATTTATATATATATATATATATATATATATATATATATATATATATATATATATATATAATATATATATATATATATATATATATATATATATATATATATATATATATATACAGTATACACAGTCATCCCTCGCTATATCGCGGTTCACTTTTCGCGAATTCAGTGCATCGCGGGTTTTTCTGGAGAGCAATTTTTTTTTTCTGGGTATATGCGAGAATCCACGATATGTGGAAATATTAAAATGTTCAGTATTTTCATTATTTTATTTAAATTTTTTTTTCATTATTTTATTGATTAAAAAAGAGTATTTCCCAACCTAAGAATAATAAAACAGTAAAAAATATTTATAAAAAACATAAATTTAAACATGTAACTCCGCATTGCGGAAAACACAAAGGGCCGCACCTACGTGAGATAGTACATATTAAAATTTCCAGTATTTTCATTATTTTATTGATAAAAAAAAGTATTTCCTAGCCTAAGAATAATAAAACAGTAAAAAATAGTAAAACATAAATTTAAACATGCAACTCACAGTATTGCACCATGTAAAATACGATACTGGTATCGGCGTTTCGGAAAACGAAAAAGATCGCACCTACGTGAGATAGTACATGGGATGCTATTGGCTGATGGGTGGGAAACGACGAATCACAGAATGTTTTTCTGTATGTTCTGTATCATGGGGTCTGATTGGCTTTTTGATTGAAGCTTCATTCTCCCAGCATCTTCCATTGTTTCGCCTCACACATTCAGTCTACTCACGCGTGCTCCGTTTGCATTGTGCTTCTTAATATGTTGTGCTTGTGATTTTGTGATACTTTTGTATTTCAACTTCTGCAATGCCTCCCAAGCATCCTTCATCTTCTAAGACTTCTGGTAGTGAGCATAAGCGGCAAAAAAAGATGTTAACCATAACAGAAAAGGTAAAACTGTTAGATATGCTGAAGGAAGGAAGAAGGTTCTCGTATGTCGGCCGCCATTACGGCATCAACAAATCTACTGTTCGATACATCAAAAAGGACGAGGCAGATATCAGGAAAACAGCCACTATTACTTTTAGTAAAACAGCGAAGAGGGTCGTAACATCCCGCAATAAGATAATAGTGCAGATTGAATCTGCTTTGGCCCTGTGGATTGCTGATTGCAGGAAGGAGAACATCAGCTTAGTCACCAGTATCATACAAACAAAGGCGAAGAAGCTGTACGAGACATTCGCTGCAAGCGAAACCCAATGACGACAGTGGCGAAGGTGAGGAGGAGGAGAAAGAAGAAGATATCGACAACCCACAACCAAGACCCTCCAGCGATTCTCCACTGAGGAAAAGATCGTTCGTTGCAAGCAAGGTATGGTTCACCAAATTTCAAAAACGCTATGGCCTAAAGAGTGTTTCGGTGCATGGCGAAGCTGCCTCTGCAGATTCAGCTGCAGCTGAAGAATATGTAAAGAATGACTTCAAGAAAATGATTGGGGAAGGTGAATATGCTTCTGAGCAAGTAGTTATCATGGATGGGACTAGGTTATTTTGGAAGAGAATGCCGTCTCGCACTTTCTCTTCAAGAAAGAAGCTAAAGCCTCTAGATTTAACATGCACAAAGACCGCGTTACCCTTGTCATGTGTAGGAATGCTGCAGGCTTCATGTTAAAGCCCAGGTTTATCTACAAGTCTAATAACCCCAGGGCTTTAAAGAACAAAAACAAGAATTTGCTGCCAGTGTATTGGATGCATAACCCTAAGGCCTGGATCACAAAAAGCCTCACAACGGACTGGTTTCACCAATCCTTTATCCCTCAGGTCAAAGTTTATCTTGCGGAGAAGGGCCTTGAATTTAAAGTCCTTTTGATGGATAATGCTGGTGGCCACGCAACTGATCTCCAATTTGATGGTGTTCAAGTAGAGTTCCTGCCACCAAATACGACATCACTGAATCAGCCTATGGATCAAGGCGTTATTCGTGCATTCAAGGCCCTCTACACACGAAATGCCCTGCCGAACCTGGTTGACTCTATGGATACAGACAAAGTATTCACACTGAAGACGTACTGCCGTAACTATACGATTGCTACATGCCTTCAAAATATTCAGAATGCCATCAAAGAGATGAAGCATGCCACAATCAGTGCTAGCTGGAAGAAATTGTGGCTGGAAGTCATCTATGCCTACAAGGGATTTGCTCTTGATGAAGTGTATAACTCGGCAGTTGTGAAAGCTGTGAAGTTGGCTGCATTTGTTGGAGGAGAAGGCTTTAAAGATATGACTCATGAAGACGTGAATGAACTGATCAACTGCCACTCACTGCCTTTGACTGATGAAGACTTGGAGGAAATGACAAAATCAGCGAGCGAAGAAGAGGAAGAAGAGCAACCAGAAGAAATGCATGAAGAAGTCAAAGAACCTGGCCTTACACGCAAACGGCTGGCAGCCATGTATAACATGGCAAAAGAACTCCAACTACTGTCGCAGGAGCATGACGATAATATGGTTTGTTCAGTGCACCTCTGCAATATTATTGACGATGCCATGACTCCTTACAAGACCGTCTTCGCACAAAAGAAAAAACAGCGACAGTAACTCCCCATTACTATGTTCTTCTCTCCCAAAAAGCAGCTGTAAAGCTATCATTGGCTGTGGAGTATGTACACGTCATCATCACGTTATTTACGGTAAACTTACCTATCACGTTCATATAAATTTATTCTTGCACACTGTTATTAATAAAGTAAAGGGTGGTTTGTTAACAGTACAGGGAGGGTTTATACAGTAAAGGTAAAAATAAATGTAAAATACTTATATATATATGGTGCTCCTACTTCGCGGATTTTCACCTATCGCGGCCAGTCCCAGAACCGAACCCACGCGATAAGTGAGGGAGCACTGTATATATATATATATATATATATATATATATATATATATATATATATATATATATATATATATATATATATATATATATATATATATATATATATATATATATATATATATATATATATATATATATATATATATATATATATATATATATATATATATATATATATAATGTAACTATCCTGTTCTTTCTTTTTCCATTTTTTTTTTTTTTGCTGCTTGTCATATTTTCCTCTATCAAGCTCTACAGTGGCTTAATATATTTGCTTTTGATATAATTTACATTAGAGTTATATAATATAACTTAAATTTGTAACTGTCGGTAATATTAAGAAAATTACTACTGGATATACAAATGCAAATAAAATGGAAATTTTATGGTTGCTTATTTTCGAGACGTCGATGATACAATTTGTAAAGTGACCAAATGCCGAAGCTTTGCATCAATAGTATTTCCTTCTTTTAACATATACCACAGCTATATCAAGACTTGGGGACCACATTAACACATTGGTTAAAGCACTTGACTCAGGAGGTGAGAGACTCATGATCGAGCCCTTCGCGGGGCATTAGGAAAGACATCCACAACATCAACAACAACAGTTGCTCTAGAAAGTCAGCCTAGGATCTTCATTAAAAGAAGACCCTAGGCATACGTTCTAGAGTAATTGTCAACAGCAGTTACTCTTGAACGTCTGCCTAGGATCTTCATTAAATGTTTTATAGAGCTTGCTTGTCTCTTCTCATGCATGATTTTATTTTTTATTCTGTGCAGACTATAGAAGTTAGTTTTGGTTTTGGCTTTTGGTGTGTTTAAGGCCCGATCTCTTAAACAGTGTAAACCTAGGATACCATATTGTTAGTTAGCTAGACACACACAAATGGAGTTCATAAACGCATCTGATGCGGTTCTGTTTATGGCTAGGATCCTGTACACGATTTCTTAAACAGTGTAAACCTAGGATACCATATTGTTACACAGAACCGCGTGAGATGCGTTTATGAACTCCATTTGTGGGTGGGATCCTAGCCATACACAGAACCGTGTCAGATGCGTTTATGAACTCCATTTGTGTGTGTCTAGCTAACTAACAAAATTGTATCCTAGGTTTATACTGCTTAAGAAATCGGGCCTAAGTCTGTACTGCTTGCTGAGTAAGAGGATGTTTACTAGGCAAGACAGACGATTTGTGTACTAGGCAATATATTATAGCTCAGTCTGACAAGATATCAAGATTACCACAATATCATTTAAGGTATTGAATTAGGCACAAGTGATCACTTTTCAAGCAACTTTATGTATCGAAAATGAACAGACCAGAAGTATCACACTACACGAAAAAGGCGGCAATACAGAGTCAGTGTTGCCATAAAAACAGAAAACCAAAACAATGTACAGTTCGTTATGACAAAAAGAAGCAAAATTAAGGGATCACTTTACAACAACAACAAAATTATTAATAAATAAAGTGAATATATATATATATATATATATATATATATATATATATATATATATATATATATATATATATATATATATATATATATATATATATATATATATATATATATATATATATATATATATATATATATATATATATATATATATATATATATATATATATATATCAATTAATAAATACATTAATATATAAATAAAGAAGACATATATCATACCACTACAACACTCCAAATAAAGAAAGAAAATACACTATGCCACTACAACACTCCCCTGCCAGTACAGGAGTACATTAGTGTTTAATACTGATAATAGAAAATATAGATATATAATATATATGTGGAGACATAGATACAAAAATACAAATTAATAATATACATAATCAGGGTTACGATTAAATCTAACTCGACGAGATTTCGTTACAACAGAGTGAGGTATTTTCTCTTCAATAACATCTTCATTATCAATATTTTCAGGAACAGATGCACTACTGGGAATTAATGTATCAGAATCTGTGTCATTTGTGGAATTAGAATCAGAAAAATAATTATTTACACTTGGTTCAATCACATCAGAATTGACAGCTTCTGGCACAGAATCATTATTTACAGTAGGTTCTGTCTCATTAGAACTGATAGTTTTTGGTATTGAGGCAGGTTTCAATCTATCTACAGATACAGTAGTTAAATTTCCAGAAAGCTGACGTAGAATAAAATATTTATCACCACGTTCCACAACTTCAAGTGGACCAAAGTAGGGAGCCTCTAAAGGGCGACGTACACGATCCACTCTAACCCAAACATGTGTACATGATTCAAGATCTTTTGGAACATAAGGTTTAACAGAGGATGAATGAAGGTATCCATAAGAGGATTCAGAAAAATCTAATTCACGCATTCGAGATACAAATTCAGTGACAATTTCTTTTTGTTGTGCAAAAGAAGGAATTTCAGTAGTTACCATGATTTTAGGACTAAGTAGCATACTTCCTGTTACCAAAGTAAATGGAGAAACTCCAGACTCTGTGGGGACACATCTTAAACCTAAAAGTACTATTGGTAAAGAAGCAAGCCAATCATCTTTACGTGCCATCAGAGATACTTTCAATACTCTATGTGATCTTTCAACCATGCCATTGGATTGAGGGTGATATGAAGTGGTACGCAGTCTATGAAATCCAATTATAGAGGAAAGTTGCTGAAATAATGCAGATTCAAACTGAGCACCTCTATCAGTAAAAACATATAATGGCACTCCAAAACGAGATACCCAACCTTTAATAAAAGCAAAAGCAACAGTGGTAGCAGAAATATCTGTGATGGGGATGGCTTCCAACCATCTAGTAGATCTGTCAATACAGGTAAGAACGTATTGTTCTGGTGCTGTAAAAGACTGACCAGGGACTTTACTAGGAGGGAGAGGACCAACAATATCTAAATGTACAAATTCAAATCTCCCAAAAGGTGCTGTAAAATTTGTAATAGGAGCACGGGTATGGCGGTGCACTTTAACCTGCTGACAAGAAGTACACTCTTTAGTCCAACTTCGAATATCTCGATCCATATTAGGCCAAAAGTACCTAGCTTTGATAAGGCGCAACGTACCTTTGACTCCTGGATGTGAAATGTTATGCATAAGTTGAAATACTGATTTACGACAAGCTAAGGGAAGAAATGGTCTTGGATGGGGTGTTGACACGTCACAATATAAGTCATGATTCTGAATTTTGAAAATTTTCAATCTCTCTTTGTAATTAAGAATTTCTGTGTCAGTGGATTGGCTCTCAGCTATACTGGTTAAATCATGTAAGTCCACTGAGACAGAAGATACAGGTAATGGTCTGGAAAGACAATCTGCTACAATATTGTCTGCACCCTTGATATGTACAACATCTGATATATACTCGCTAATTAAAGACCAATATTGTTGCTGTCTATCTGACTTGGCTGTATGAGGATTCTTAAATGCAAAAACAAGAGGTTTATGATCAGTAAATAAAACGGTTTCACGTCCTTCAATTACATGTTTAAATTTTAGTACAGCCAGATACGCAGCAAGCAGTTCTCGGTCAAAAGTAGAATAACACCTCTGAGTTTCTGATAATTTCTTTGAAAAGAATTCAATAGGGACAAATTTACCGTCCTGAATTTGGTGTAACGCAGCTCCAGCTGCCACTTGGGAACAATCAGTCACCAGATGCAGTGGAGAATTACACTTACTAGTGAAATATGAAATGGTACAAGCATTGTTAAGTGACTCTTTAGCATTTACAAAGGCAGATTCTGCTTCCGAATTCCATACTAGTTCTTTAGATTTAGGTTGTAATCTAATTAATTCGGTCAAAGGATATACAACATCAGCAAAATGCGGTACCATTTGTCTATAGTAATTGAGCATTCCTATAAACCTACGTAAGGCAGCAGAATCTGCTGGCTTAGGAAAATCAACAATATCTGTCTGTTTATGAGAACCAGGTTTTAAACCATTAGCAGTGATCAAATATCCTAAATATTCTATTTCATTTTTAAAGAATTCACATTTATCAATAGAAATTTTAAGATTATTAGAGCTTAGGATTTCAAATACTATAGACAAATGTTTCTTGTGCTCTTCTGTATGCTCTGAAAATATCAGAATATCATCTAGGTAAATAAATACAAAATCAAGGTTTCTAAATAAATTGTCCATCAAACGTTGAAAAGTGGCAGGGGCATTCCGAAGACCATAAGGCATATATAAATATTCAAATAGCCCAAAGGCTGTGGTTACTGCTGTCTTTTCAACATCTGAAGGATTCATAGGGATCTGGTGATAGGCTTTTAACAAATCAATTTTACTGAATATCTTTTTCTTGTAAAGCTTTAATGACACACTACTAATATGTGGTAAAGGATATTTATCTGGCTTGGTCAAAGTATTAAGTTGCCTAAAATCACCACATACTCTCCACTCTCCTGGCTTAGGTTTAGGAACTAAATGAATGGGTGAAGCCCAAGGTGATTTAGAGGGTTGTACAATACCCATATCCAACAACTGTTTAAATGCTTCCTTGGCAGCAGAATATTTGTCTGGAGCCAACGGACGACATCTAGCAAATGTCGGAGGAGAACTCCCTGTATCTATATAATGAAAAACATTAGAATTCTTGAAAGAATTATTAGCTGTAAGAGGCTTAACACAGGACAAGAGTGAGGGAAAATCTTGGAACAACTGTTGTACAGAATCAGGTAAATAGTTCAAATTATTAATCACATAAGAAACATTATGATTTGCAATATCACCTTTTACAGAACATTGTGTTATATTGTCATGTAAAGTTTTATTCTTACAATCAATAAACAATCCAAAATTGCAAAGAAAATCATTACCTAATAAAGGTGTACATACATCTGCAACAACAAATGTCCACTTAAATCGACAGCGCAACTGCCGAATATCAAGGTCAAGAATAATTTCACCATAAACTTTTATTGACTCACCAGTGGCCGTAGAAATAGTAACTGCTGTTGGCCTTAATAAAATTTCTGAAACATACTTATAAGGAATAATGGAGACTGCTGCTCCTGTATCCACAGTGAAGACCATGTCACTACAACCAATTTTGGCTACAACCTGTAGAAGTGGCAGAACAGAAGTGGCCGTAGCTACAATTTTCTCTTCTGTCTGCTTTATTAGTTTTCCGAACTAGGAAAATTCCGTGCGGGCGACGAGGACCTAGACATTGATGCTGGGGACGGAGCTCTAGAAGAATCCTTCATCTGGATATTTTGAGATTTATTCGGCCATTGGCACCACGGCTTGCACCATCTAGCCCGAGTTCCATAATATAAATGGGCACGACAAACTTTTGGACGTTGATTTTGATGGAAAGGTTGCACTCCTAGGCCTACAGGTGGATTCTTGGAAATTGATTCATACTGGGATGTACTAGCTTGACGAGAAACTGATGACTGATCAACAACATTGATGGGTTTAGCACTATTATTATTTAGAGAAAATACAACTAGTTCATCTGCAAGCTTGCCTAAAGCTGGTAAATCCATATTTTGCTGAGAGGCTAAAACTGCCGAAATACTACTGGGAACTGCTTGCAAGAATTTATGTTTCACTAGGTCATCTGTTACTCCTAATTTAGAAGCAGTTCTGCGAATTTCTTCTAAATAAACTGAAGGCTTGTCATGCATTACTGTATTACTTATCAAATCATTGAAAAGTTCAGGCTTGGTCTGTTCAAAAAGATTGTGAGGTATGCTTTAATTATATCATAGTCTCTCCTATTTAAAGTGTCTTGGGGAACACGTTCTACAACAGTAGGGGGCAAGGCAGATAACACATGGAAAAATTTTGTTTCACTGGATTTCACATTAGCTAAGCCAAATTGAGCTTCAAGAATAGAAAACCACCCTGAAACGCAGGTGTCCATGAATGCGGGGGCTTTCACTGCTATGTGCCTGACAGCACTAGACTTATCATCATTAGAATCGGGCATTGTTTATGACAACTTATCTTGGAGTACAGATACTGAAAGAAACCTAGGCCTTGCCTACCGGTATGATGCTGAAGAAATTTTTGTCACTTAGGCCTATCTTGTCAATCACAAATATCTTGTCACTCCTATATTTTGTCACTATCTGGTCACTCCGGTGGTCACCACTTTATAGTTCAGTCTGACAAGATATCAAGATTACCACAATATCATTTAAGGTATTGAATTAGGCACAAGTGATCACTTTTCAAGCAACTTTATGTATCGAAAATGAACAGACCAGAAGTATCACACTACACGAAAAAGGCGGCAATACAGAGTCAGTGTTGCCATAAAAACAGAAAACCAAAACAATGTACAGTTCGTTATGACAAAAAGAAGCAAAATTAAGGGATCACTTTACAACAACAACAAAAATATTAATAAATAAAGTGAAAATATATATATATATATATATATATATATATATATATATATATATATATATATATATATATTTATATATATATATATATATATATATATATATATATATATATATATATATATATATATATATATATATATATATATATATATATATATATATATATATATATATATATATATATATATATATATATATATATATATATATATATATATATATATATATATATATATATATATATATATATATATATATATATATATATATATATATATATATATATATATATATATATATATATATATATATATATATATCAATTAATAAATACATTAATATATAAATAAAGAAGACATATATCATACCACTACAACACTCCAAATAAAGAAAGGAAATACTCTATGCCACTACAATATAAGCAATGGAAGGCTGGTTTTGCTTTAATAATGATATTAATAATGAAACTTTGCAAGTAAAGGTAGACCAGCATCCTACAAAATGGACAAGAAAGACGTCCATCCTTATGTACCATCTTTCAGGGTTACCGTTGTTCGTCACAGCCGATATTCGTCATGTCACTCTTTCGTCGTCAAAATCTTGAGGCAATGACGAAAATTTTTCCTTATGTTTTGTTTTCTTGTTAATAGATGGTGCTAAATTGTGTATGACATCATGGCATCTTGAAGTCATGGATTTGTCCACACACATTCAGTGTTCTATTTCTACCAGTGATATTTGTTTGTTATACGTTATTCTTTGTCAATTATGTGATGTTTTGCCTTATATAAGGCGTATTTTGAATTAAATGTGGCAGATAAAGGTAGTGGTATTTGTAAACATGTTGTGTTAACGCCTTACATTGTCCTACTTAAAAGAGATAATTCTAGGTTGAAACTGCTGTTAGAAACATCTCCACCTCTCAATTCAGTGCTGTCACCTAACAACGATGATGTCCCTTCTGTCAACTACCCTCAGGTTTTGCAAACTAGGTTTTCTGTCTCTACTCACAATTCCTTCAGTGCATTGAAAGACGAAAGTGACAGTGGTAGTGAAGAAGAGGTAGATCCAGATAAAAGTGATAGTCAACTAGACAACCTGAATACACCATCTAGCATAAATAATCAAATCAGTAACAGGTTACAAAATAGTGATGAAACAACAGCGTCCTTCCCCACTACTCCTATTAACACAACAACAGGCACTAACCAGAACAAAATTCTTCCCAGCACAAATAACCAACCTGGTAAAGAGTTGCAAAACAGCGAAGATCATATAGACCCCATCTCCACTACTAACAACACAGCAACTATCACTAACCAGGACAACCAAATTACACCTTCCAGCACAAATAACCAGCCCAGCAATAGGCTGCAAAACAATGAAGAAAACAGAAAAGACAAAATAGCAGCAGTCTCTATTCTAAACATTCCATCGAAGTCCTCTCCCCCACAGCCACAGTTGCCCAATAATGCAAGTGCAAGGGTTACAGCTCAAATATATATTCGCATTCCTGGCAACCCTTTTGAGAGAGAGATACGTAATATATTAACAAATCAAGGCATTCCTTCTGAAGAAGTCTTGATTAAAGAGCTTTCTCGCAATCCAAATTGGGTTTCCTTCGCAATAACGATATCGGAAGGATTTGAATATGTGCCTTACAAACTGAATCAATGGCCTACAGGCACAATTGTCCAGCCATTTCGCTGGGGCAAACAATGGACACAACCTGGGTATTCTACAAAATATCCCAAACTATAATCATACCAAAATAAACAGCAAAGAGCTAATGAAACAATCCCCTTTATGCGAGACTACAGAAAGTGACACGATTCAAACCTTACTTATCGCCGTCCACGCACAAGAGACTTCTCCTGGAGTGATGGCTCTTACAACCCTAGACACTCACCTAGGCATACAAACTTTGGGAAGGCCCGATCATACCATGGCACGTACTCAAACCAGCGTTACCCATCCAACGGCAGGCACAGACACCAGGATCCATGGGCTAACCCCAGAACACACTACAATGATGAATTCCCAGCAGAATCACACAGTCGAAACAAGTCATGGACTAACCCACGAACAAACTACAACTATGACTATGGATACCACCCTAATGAAACATGGTAAGAATGTAACATTAGTACATGTGAACGCTCATTCCTTGCTCGCTCATTTTGAGGAAATAATAATGCTAACAAAAGACTACAACATAGACATCCTCTGTGTAAGTGAAACTTGGCTTCCTCCTACAATTGAAAATAAATATGTGAATATCCCAGAGTTTAAAATATTTCGCGATGACCATGGCCGAGGGGGTGGGGTCTGTATTTATGTTAGAAATTATCTTAGTGCATCAGAAATAACCACAGGTTTAGAAAAAACTGAGGAGCTCGAAGATTTATGGATCAATGTGCAGTATCAGAAACTTCCATCTTTCATTGTAGGGTGTATTTACCATCACCCTAAAGCACCTACCAGTTCATTCAATCATCTGCTAGAAACATTCAGAAATATCTGTGTGCGCCATAAACCCATATACATACTTGGTGACTTTAATGATGACTTGCTCTCAGCAGATAACAAAATGAAAAGTGTTATCAACACTGTGAAGGTATCACAAATAGTGACAAAACCGACCCGCATAACCCCTAATTCTAGGACTCTTGTAGATCTGATAATAACAAATAAAGTGGAAAGTATACCCTATTGGGACGTAGTTCCATGTCCAATTGCAGTCCACGAGCTGAACATTGCTATGCTAAACATAAACAAGCCCAAAAGGAAGCCTTCTTCAAGACATTCCGATGTCTAAAAAATTGCTCCCCTGATATCTTTTGTGAAACAATAATCAACACAAATGTACTTAATAGAATTAAGTACACAGATAACGTCGATTTGCAGGTTGAGATTCTAACAAAAGTCTTCCTTGAATGCTTAGATAGTTGTGCACTCATTGTAACAAGAAAAATAACCCGCCCCTCAGCCCCCTGGCTAACTAATGACATCAAAGAGGCAATGCAAATCAGAAATCAAATACAAAAAGAGCTAAAAATGACTAGATATGATATGACTCTCCGAGAACATTATAAAACAGAAAAGAAAAGTGTCAGATCTCTCATCAATGTAAGTAAAAAAGACTTTTACAAAAAACAATTTAATGACTCTAGACATGATACAGTGATAAGAAGCATGATACCAAATGAAAAGAGTACCTCAGAAAGTTATGAACATACTATGGAGTTGAAAGACAAAGCGGAAAACTTTAATATAACTATTTTGCTAACGTTGGCAAAAATACCTATGTGAAAACACAAGAAAACATCAACTCAGTGAATATGGGTACTTGCTTAAATGACAATTCTTCCAATGTAAACACAAGAGAGTACTTCAAGATAAATCCTATCGATTGTGCTACCCTGATTCTTACCATAAAGAGCCTAAGAAACTCTGGCTCTTATGGTCCAGATGGTATACCATTTCAGTTCATCAAAGATGCTCTACCCATGATTGTATCTTGTATTCTAACTATTATGAACACTTCCATTGTTACAAAAAAGTTTCCTGACTCTTGGAAAATATCACATGTAATACCGCTTCATAAAAAGGGGGACAGAGAAGATGTGACAAACTATCGTCCCATTTCCCTGCTACCAATTTTCTCTAAAATACTGGAAAAAAATTGTTGCATGCCAACTTATGTCATATTTAGAGTCAAATAGACTATTATCTATTAACCAACATGGTTTCAGACCGAAACTCTCTACGGAAACTGCACTGCTCAAAGTTACGAATAGTATCTATAATAATATATATATGAAAAAAATATATCTGCTTGTATTATTAGACTTATCAAAAGCCTTCGACAGTGTAAACCATGAAATTCTTTTAAGTAAATGTACTAACCTAAATATTGATCCGAGCTGGTTTAGCGAGTATCTATCTAATTGTAAACAGTCTAATACGTCTTAACAACATTATCTCTATGCCAAAAAATGTATCATTTGGTGTTCCACAGGGATCAGTACTTGGTCCTATCCTTTTCTTCATCTATGTAACTTTCATTTCTGACTGTCTAGTCGTACAATACGCAGATGACACTCAACTACTCCTTAGTGGTGATATTAATAATCTCCCAGAGCTAACTTTAAGAGCAGAAAACACTCTGTCAAAAATTAAACCTATTTTCAAGAAATTAGGCTGTTAATTAACGAAAGTAAAACACAATGCATGTTTATTGGTTCAAGGTTCCATATAGCACAAATTCCAGAAAACACAACAATTAATTTTTGCGACAAAATTATCACACCTAGCAAAACAGTAAAAAACCTAGGAATTCACTTTGATAACTACATGTTGTTTGACTCCCACATAAACAAGGTATGCAAAAAGGTTACAGGAACATTAATGTACTTATCACATATAAAAGACAATTTTGAGACTACCACTCGAATAACTGTTGTTGAATCTCTAACCCTAAGTCACATTAATTACTGCACAACTGTTTGGGGAACTACCACTAAGACTCAGATAAACAGAATACAGAAGCTTATTAATTTTGCAGCTCGAGTTGCCCTGGGAGGAATAAGAAAATATGACCACATCACACCAGCTCTCAATAAACTTGGGTGGCTGTGGGCAGAAAATTAGGTCGCTTATGCTCTTTATGATTTTGTATTCAAAATTTTGGACCATCATTATCCTAGCTGGCTATTTGATTTAAAAACAGTCGGGGATATAAGGGGAATCAACACTAGACAGAGCAGTGAGCTCTTTATTCACAGAACAAACAAAGAAGCAGGTTCAAAGATGATCACTATCAAAGGGCCAATACTCTGGAACAGTATTCCAGAGCATCTTAAAAATGCATCCTCCTTCACAGCTTTCAAAGGCAAACTATATAGATTTCTTTTGGTCAAATAGTTGCTGCTCGTTAAGAACTAATTATTCTTTGTAATGAAAACATATATGTATATAGTGTTATTATTACTACTTTACTATAAACATTATTGTTAACATTTTTATTACAGCATTACTATTTTCTATGAAAGCTACATTTAATTTACCTATATGTATTACCTTCTTATTTATTAGTTAATTACATGTCTACTTATAAGTTAATTTTACTTTATTATTAACATTATTGTTAAAATTTTCATTACATTATTATTATTTTCTAGGAAACCATTATTTAATTTAATAAGTATGTATTACCCTCTTACTTATTAGTTCAATTATATATCTACTTATAAGTTACTTTTAGTTTGTATAAGAAGAACCATTGTACAAAAATGGAAATAAATGTTTGTCTGTTTGTTTGTTTGAAAAGAAGATGGAAATAATATCTCTTCTTCCCCATCCTTTCCCCCAACCATCGTCTGCTGCTGTTATCAGGTGTACTATAGCTACTTCACGTTTTTTCATTTAATATTATTGTATTACATGTTTTTCTTTTCAAATTTTTTTCTTTTCCTTTATTGCAATTTTTAATATATGTTATTTATATTTGCCTATGTTTAAGTATAATTTCTCATTTTATAAGACATGGATGTAAGATGGCACAGTATACATAAAAGTTATATATTCTTTATTATTATTATTATTATTATTATTATTATTATTATTATTATTATTATTATTATTATTATTATTATTATTATTATTAGTGTGTCATATTAACTCCATTGTTTTGCATTAGTGATATCGAAATCTTGGTATATTCTGCGGTTGTTCGCGTTAGATCTTGTAAATATGAGTAACCCCATGTGAAGTTCAGTAACCCCGTAATGTGTAAGGTTAGGTGGCATACCTTGTACAGAGAGTGTACTCTAGTTATTTATTTTATTTTTTTACAAGATCCTTCACGTTTAGGTCAGCAGCTCTGTCTTATAATCAGTATAAATTAAAACACTAACATTGAAGACAAAAGTCTTATTATTCCTTGTGTTGATTTGACGTTGGAAATGCAAAAAAAAAAAATAAATAAATAAATAAATAAATAGATAAATAAATAAATGAAGTCCAGCAACTGTATACTATATTAAGTAAATAAAGATGGACTTGTTTTAAAAGCTGAGCGAACACGTACAAACAACTTGCACGCAGGTATACAAACAAATTATTCTGATTCTTTTTTTTATTATTATAATTCTACAACCACCTAAGTTCCAATATCATTAGTAATGAAGTGCTCTTAATGGAATTATTATTATTATTATTATTTCTATTATTATTATTATTATTATTATTATTATTATTATTATTATTATTATTAGTGTTGTTGTTTTTGTTGTATTTCTTTTGTTGCTTTTTGGAAGTACATGTTTTAAACAACTAAGAAATGGGGCGCCGTGATCATTACACTTTCCTGGTCAAAAACATAAATGTACTGTGTTTATCGAGTCTCGTTTCATGAACTTTGTGTCATGTGGACGTAGAATTATCATACACATACTTAAGCTGCGGGTACGATAATTATCCCCAACTGTTATCTGGTCCCTTAGATACATAGACTATACTTTTTGTGCATTTGAATTGACGTGAAAGTTGCCTCTTTATATTTTGTTATAGGTAATAACGATCTCAAATATTGTTATTTTCCATATTGATGATGACTATTAGTTTTAAGTATAATAATATTTTTAGGATTGCAATAAACAATCACAAGAACAACAACAGCAATAACTTGTACTAAACACCATCTGCCTCTGCAGTTTCATTGTCCTAGTCTCTGAAACCTTGTCGAGGTGACGTGAATTACCAATCGGCAAAAAACTTTTTAATATTATTCTATTTTCTCTGACGTAGTTCTTTGATCCTTGGCTTTCCTGGATGATTGAGGTATATAATTAAGTCTCTAAATAATGTATAAGAGTTATGTGTAGATTCTTGTTGTGATAATATGAGAATGTTTTGTTAAAAAAATAGAAGAGACAATTTTACCTCTAGAGATCACCGCCATGTCTAGCAGGACCTGCTTGTGCTTGCGGAGGTGTGTGTGTGTGTGTGTGTGTGTGTGCTCTTCTTTGTTTATTCAGTCTCTCTCTCTCTCTCTCTCTCTCTCTCTCTCTCTCTCTCTCTCTCTCTCTCTCTCCTCTCTCTCTCTCTCTCTCTCTCTCGAAACGGATTTACAGCCTCAAATAGCACTTGTTGATTGAAAAGATGCCATGACATAGTAGAGGGGGCAACCTATTTTATTACTAAATACCTTTTATTCACTCCCTCCTTTGGTAGCTCATTGTACACAGTACCTGGCTTCCCACGCAGAGGGTCTCGTGTTTTACTATCCATATTGTAGATTATGTGGCGTCTCGTTACCAAAACCACACTTATATGAAGGCGAGGGTAGTGGCGCCATTCTGCGGTAACTCCTGTCAACTCAGGAGTCCGAATGAGTACACCATTAAATGAGATAGATTAATTTGTAATAGTATTTAATAACATCAGGCTTCCACAAGAATTAAAAATACCCATAACGCAAGCATCCATTCATACTATTTATTATTATTATTATTATTATTATTATTATTATTATTATTATTATTATTATTATTATTACTATTTTTATTATTATTATTATTATTATTATTATTATTATTATTATTATTATTATTATTATTATCGTATACAATAAATAGATTTCCGTCCGGAACCCGGAAAAAAGTCTCCCATAAATTTCATAAAAGCAGCTTTATATTATCCTAGATATTTTTGTTGCAAGTAATCTCCCTTTTAAAAATAAATATAAAATAAATAGTAGAGATTGATTTATCCTTAGAACATAGCCAAATCGGATAACTCTCACATGGCGAATGTGGCTTGAAAAATGACAGCAGTTAGGAAATTTCTCTCTCTCTCTCTCTCTCTCTCTCTCTCTCTCTCTCTCTCTCTCTCTCTCTCTCTCTCTCTCTCTCTCTCTCTCATACACACCACTTTGTCAATTAGGTCTTCAAATCGAAGTCTTTTAATATTTTTAATAATGTTTTTGTCCACTGTGATATTTTAATTTCAGTATTTTAGATTTTGAGTGTATCAGTATGGGACTTGTAAGCTTTTAATAATGTCACGAACTCGTAGTTTTTCTTTCTTTGTGTGCTGCTAATTATGGGGGTACTAAATAATAATAATAATAATAATAATAATAATAATAATAATAATAATAATAATAATAATAATAATAATAATAATAATAATAATAATAATAATAATAATAAAGATAATTGTTTTAAGGTTTATGATTTTTTTTACTTCTCTTGACATTTTTCTTTTCTGTATTCGGTGTCCATATTGCTTATTTCTCATGTTTTGCATCGGCGGATTTTTATTATACTGATGTTTATTGTGTGTAACTGCAGTCTCGTGAATTTGGCTAGCTATTATATCGAGGCAGTATTTCATTTTTTTTCTCTTGAACAGAATCTCTCTCTCTCTCTCTCTCTCTCTCTCTCTCTCTCTCTCTCTCTCTCTCTCTCTCTCTCTCTCTCTCTCTCTCTCTCTCTGTATGTATGTAGCAATGTTTTATCAATGTGTACACCTCCCTGTAATCTGTGTACTATTCTTGGTTGTGTGTCCATTTGAAGCATTATGTTGCCATTGATTTTTATGTGATCATGTAATGTCTGACGCCTTGGCGCAATAAATTAACAAAATAAATTAATAGAATAATTCTCTCTCTCTCTCTCTCTCTCTCTCTCTCTCTATATATATATATATATATATATATATATATATATATATATATATATATATATATATATATATATATATATATATATATATCCGATGGTATTGACTGGCGTATAAGCAATTTTTTCATGGCCATTGGCCTTCTGTAGGTCTGCTTGACTCCCGGGACCAGTGGCTAACTGCCAGCTCCTTTAAAAACTGTTTACCTGCTTTCTCACTGGTACTTCAGTCTTTTCTTTCATTAGTAGTGACGGGTCCAACACTTTCGTATATTATGCGGTTGGTCGAGGAGTAATGGAAGAAGATCTGACGTTGGACGGCCTTTGATTATGATTAAGATGAGTGGCATACTTTCCCTCCATAAGCAGTAGTTAGATAGATAAGAAAGAATGCACTTGCCTCTGGTTCCATTTGAGTTGAAAACCGAAGAAGCCATAACATTTAATACAGTATTGGTGCATCATTATGTCCAGGTTAAGGTCAGGCTACTGTTTTGTTTTATTTCAAGATAAGTATGAGATTGCTATATTGGAACTTTTGTTAACTATTGCCGTCATACTTTAAATTATGTGAAATGTATATTAAACTGCCTGCCAAGGAGCTCTTGCTCCGCAGGCTAGTGCCTCTGAATATAAAATACATATTTATTCCTGTATATATATACTGAATATTTGGCAATAAAATCTATGACTATGACTATGACTTCTTGGCTTGTTGGGTTAAGGACTAGTCTGTTATACCAAAGGACCAGCGTTTGTAGCTCACCTGTTAAGACGGTGTCATTTAAACTTCAGTACATACATACATATACCTCGGCACTTCAGTATTAAAAGTAAAGGAGACGGTAATGTCGCTACTGTAGTCTCCTAATCCCTGCTTATTCTTTGGGTGTTATGGGTATGCCTTTGGGATGAACAGGCCCTTGGAGGATTCACTGTGCATAAAGTTCAGGCATGAGAATAAGCAAATATGTGCTTGAGTTTTTGCTCTGCACTTGTAAATAAAAAAGAAACCACAACGATGAAATCTGTAAATAAATTGATGCATTTTAATATTGTAATGATAGGCTCTTGTCATAAAATGTCTTATCTCTTAGTGTTATACATACACTTTCATTTTAACCAGAGAGTTTCAGTGGTTAGAGCGCTCGACTCGGAAAGTAACAAACCCGTGATTGAGCCCATCGCTGGGCATTAGAAAAGGCACTCAATTTTAATTCCTCACCTCCGACCTGTATCCACCCCAGATGAATGGGGATTAATAGTGACACTTAGAATGGCAAACAAAATGACAGCAACGAGAGTGACCTTTTTTTGGTACCTATTGAAGCTAGTTTACAGCAAGATAGTTTCATCATGAACACCAATTATATAATGATAAAGTCATTGCGTTACAACGGACAATCACATGCTGGACGCCACTATCTTGTCCTTCTTATCCAAAAAAAAAAATCTTTCTAAGACTCGTTAAACCGAATAAATCATCTTAGGGAGTTGAACTCAAGACCTCCTGGGTTGGAACGAGGTGCTATGTCCACTGACGAATCCATTGATATCTATTCTTTCGTATGATATTGTTTGTCCTTTCTATTTTCATATCTCTGAAGGGTCTATTCTTTTATGCCTCTCTATTCTTTATCCCTAATCCCTTTTTTGTTCTTAATTCACCTCCTTCTTTCAATCTTCTTTTTTTTCAGCATTCGCCTTTCATACTCCCTCTCTCCTTTCATTTCATACTTCATCCCGATCTCCTCCTCTTCCTCCTCCTCCTTTTCTTCTTCTTCTTCTTCTTCTTGGAGGCCGTTCTTGTTCTCATCGAAGCTTATGAATACCTTGTTCTATCACTGGCGTCTTACTTGTGATGCTGTACTCAGTCACTCTTATGAGTCCAGTACTACCACGCAGGGAGTACAACTAAGCTCTCCTGACCCTTAAAAGGTGTTGTACATCACTTCTTCTTCTTTTTGTCACCGAGTTGAATGTTTTGTTTGAAATATATATATATATATATATATATATATATTATATATATATATATATATATATATATATATATATATATATATATATATTATATAATATATTATATATATATATATATATATATATATATAGAAAGAGAGAGAGAGAGAGAGAGAGAGAGAGAGAGAGAGAGAGAGAGAGAGAGAGAGAGAGAGAGAGAGCTTCTTCGTCTGTTAGGCACTATCGTATATCGAGTATCAATATGTTGCTGTGTAAGAAAACTTAAGAACAAGAATGATTACTTGTATTTCATCGAAAAACGGAATAGCCTTTACATGTTATGTTATTGCACGGGTAGTATCCGTCATTTCCGCCCACAGACTGACATGTATCATACATGTACACAGGGGGACTGACTCGTCATCTCGGATCACTGATGGGTTGGCAAGTCATCTCTGGACACAGGCCGATTGTCATGTCAACTCATTGCACAGGCTGACTTATATGTAATCACACCAGACAGACTGAAGTGACAACTCAGCGCATTAATGGGCACTGTGAGTTTGACATTTTATCTCGTAACATAGGGGGACTAACATGCCATCTCAATGCCTAGACTGATTCGCGTTTCATCGTAGCTCACAGGCTGAAATGACATCTTTGGGAGTTGACAGATACTTTTCATCTCAAGGCGCTGACGATGTGACTTGTCATCTCACCGCATGGGGTGACTGACATGTTAACTGACTATTAAGGCTAACTGGCATGTCGTCACAGCGCACAGGCTGACTGACATGTCATCTCGGCTCACAAGCTGACTGACATGTTAACATTTTGCATAGGCTGACCCTTCAGCTAATGACTAATGCAGCTAAATGACATGTCAACACTGTATCACTGATGGGTTACATGTCATCTCAATCCCGAGGCTGAGTGACATGTAAACATATCTTACATATTAACTGTCATCTCACAACTTTGGCAAGCCATTTTTCGTTTTCTCTGAAATTTTAATATTGTATTTTGTACATATATCTTCCTGTAGCCTTCATGTGAAGACATGTCCCATTTTTAAGATTTATTTACTAGTTTGGTTAGTGTGTATGCATGCGTATGCATTTGTATGTATGTGCATGCGATGTCTTCAAAATGTTAGTTAATTAGGTTTGGTATCTTTGGTTAGGTTAGGACCTGATAAATAAAACTTTCCAAAACAAATATTCAGTGTAAATAATGCTTATTAGAAGTTTGTGATTTCATATAATTCTCATGACTCCGGTAGAGTAGTGTTAGGCTACTCAACTCAGGAGGTGGCTGACCGGCGATCGATCCCAGCGTGGGGTCGTTAGGAGGGGCATCCAACTTTACTTCACCAGTTCCAGTCTGTTTCTGTCCACTCTATAGTGGAGATTAAAAGTGACACAAAGTGAAAAAAATCATTCCCTTAATATATATATATATATATATATATATATATATATATATATATATATTATATATATATATATTATATATATATATATTATTGTTTGTTCCCCTCAGAGGTATAAGTAATTATTTATTTTATTCTCCCACGTTATTTACCTTTTTTTTTCTTCCTTATAAGTTTATTGTTTAGCTTATACTTTGATTTCTTTGGCATTCACTTTCTCCCATATGATTACTGCCTTATTTTAATTTTTAATGTTCTTTCGGGTCACTCATTCTCAGTAATTATGTTATTTCTTGGCTTTTGATGAATTCCTCATGTCCCTTGTTCTCAATTATTATGTTATTTCTTGACTTTTGATGAAATCCTCACACGCACACACACACACACCACACACACACACACACACACACACACACACACACACACACACACACACACACACACACAAACACACACACACACATACATGCTCGCCTGCACACACACACACACACACACACACACACACACACACACACACACACACACACACACACACACAATCAGGGGAGATTCCAAGATGCTGGAAACAAGCGAACGTGGTACCTATCTTCAAAATGGGAAAGAGGGATACATCTTCAAACTGTAGACCTGTTTCCTTGCCCAGCATAGTTTGCAATATTATGGAGAAACTACTAAGAAAACACATCTCTCTTCTCTTGGAATCCTTCAACCTTTTGTCAGTGAGACAACATGGTTCCAGAGAAGGTAGATCAACAGTAACACTTATTAAAATTTTATGATGAGGTAAGCCGAAGCTTACAAGAAAGACAGGGCTGGGCAGACTGCATATTCCTAGACTTCCAGAAAACATTTGACACGGTCCCACACGGGAGACTTATTAAGAACCTGCAAGAAATGGTGAGAATGGGTGGAACTGTCTTAGAATGGATAAAAACTTACTTAGAAAGACGGGAACAGAAGATTAGAGTAAGACACAAATTGTTTGAATGGAGAGGGATTAGTAGTGGTGTTTCACAGGGTCCAGGTTTAGGGCCACTTTTGTTCCTTGTATATGTAAATCACCTACCAGAGTCTGTAAATTCATTCATGAATATGTTTGATGATGCAAAGATTGTGAAGAGAGTAAGACGAAAACAATGATAGAAAACTTCAGCAAGACCTAAGTAGTCTGTATGAGTGGTCAGAAAAGTGGCTAATGAAATGCAGTCATTCTAAATGTAAGGTAATGAGAATGGGTACAAGTGCATGAAGGCT
The DNA here is from genome assembly GCA_037179515.1 of Halocaridina rubra. Taxonomy (NCBI): domain Eukaryota; kingdom Metazoa; phylum Arthropoda; class Malacostraca; order Decapoda; family Atyidae; genus Halocaridina; species Halocaridina rubra. The sequence goes on along the minus strand of JAXCGZ010002094.1, from coordinate 38,327 downwards.
TAAGCTTGACTACACAATGGCAGGAGTAGAGATGCAAGACACAGAGAATGAGAGATCTAAGAGTAAACGTACTGGCAGATTTGTCTCCAGAATATGCTTTCTTAGCAAATGAAGAGTAGCTTTCAGGCACATGGACAAGGAAATGTTCAGAAATATTTGTGTAATCTATATGAGGCCAAGCTTGAATATACAGCCTCCTTATAGAATCCATAGTTGAAAAAGTACGTAGTTAAGCTGGAAAAAATTCAAAGACATGCCACGAAGCTGGTGCCAGAAATACGCAATCTCAATTATGAGGAGAGGCTGAGGGAATTAGACTTACCATCACTCGAAGCTAGAAGAATGAGGGGGATATAGTGACGGTTTTTAAATTCCTTCTTGGTTATGAGAGAGTAGATAAGGATCGCTATGTTGATATGGCTGGCACTAGAACTAGAGGTCATAGTTTGCAGCTTCGTAAGAAAACTTCTTTGCAGGGTTGTAAGGAAGTACTTGTTGTTAGTGTAAGGGTAGTTGATAAGTGGAATTTGCTAAACGAGGAGGTAGTTAATGCTAACTCAGTCCATAGTTTTAAGGACAAGTATGATAATTATCACTAAGTACAAAATGGAACCAACCAGGAGACCTCATCTCTATCTTGTCCTTAACCTTTTTCTTTTCCTTCGTCTTGGTGTTTTCTCGTGCCAGGCTCTTTACTAATGAAGGCAGATTTTGCCTGTGCCGGTGTCACACTCATAAAGAAAAATAAATAAAATGGAACCTACCAGGAAACGGAAAGTTAGGAGATTGGGGCTCTTTCCCGTAATCACAACGAGGTAATTACAATTAGATAAGCTCACACACACAGATATATATATATATATATATATATATATATATATATATATATATATATATATATATATATATATATATATATTATTTAGTTACTTAATTTTAAGGTATCTTTTAATATTGAGTCAAAAAGTTTGATTATTACCTAAATAAATTATTTAAGATTTTTATATTTACTTGACTCCCTATTTTATTCTTCTGAATATCTTCCGTCTACCACGTTTATTTTTCTGTTCTAATGTGGCTCTTCTACGATTGTAGCCACTCTCCTGTATAGTCCTTCCCATTGATGATTCGTGACTAGTTTAATCAGGTAAACATGAATGACCCTAATTCATTGAATAACCCCGTAAATTGTAAGGTTAGATTTGCTTAGGTTAATACTGGTTAGGCTAGGCGTAAAATCTAACCTAACCTAATTTTACCTTTCTTAATCTAACTTAACACATTACTGGGTTCTTTAATGGACTGGGGGTTGCTAATATTTACTTGATCCCAATATCCTTTTGCTTGCGTGTTTATTACTTGAAGAATGTTCAGTAAATATTTTCAGGCAGGTAATTCGAGTCTCGATTTTTATCAACTAGTCAAAGGTTTATAGCCGTTGGAAAGATTATGTACCCTCCTGGGTACCTACTTGAGTGCCTCTCTCTCTCTCTCTCTCTCTCTCTCTCTCTCTCTCTCTCTCTCTCTCTCTCTCTCTCTCCTTTATTTTCTTTTAACTGCATTTCTTTCATACCTCCTCATTGTCAGTTTTTTCCACTTCGTCACGCCTCTTATACCATTCATTAACTCCATTGTTTTCCCCCCTCTCTCTCTCTCTCTCTCTCTCTCTCTCTCTCTCTCTCTCTCTCTCTCTCTCTCTCTCTCTCTCTCTCTCTCTCTCTCTCTCTCTCTCTCTCTCTCTCTCCCCACGGTCGATCTTTTCAATGCACTTCCACGCATACATATACAGTGCCCGCAATCCCCCTTACAAGGGATGGCCGAGTCAAAGCACACATTCACCAAAACCAAACATCCCTTGGTCACTGTTCTTTGCTCCTTGGGGATAAAGGGGGGTTTACAAGGTCAAACGGTTCCTCGAACGCTGTTCGACAGACAAGTGTTTGAAGTGATGTTCGAACGTATGAACGGGGTATTTGGTTGTCGAACACGTTTGTCGAACGTGTTCGACAAACGTGTTCGACAACCAAATACCACGTTCACACGTTCGAACATCACTTCAAACGCTTGTCTGTCGAAGCGCGTTCGACGAACCGTTTGACCGTGTAAAGCCCTCTTAAAGTGTTGCCAAGTACTTTTGCTATATAAATTTCATCTCTACTTGTGTAACTGTATGGATGTAGTGTCTTTGAAGGAGTGTTTAGTGGCTTCCATCGTGTGGTAGCCTCTGTCAGTGCAGCATACTCAGTGATTGAGCGATTAGAAGTGTGAAGTTAGGAGTGGAGCAGTATTGGCTAGAGTTTGGACTGCAGTAAAGGTAATAATGACCTGGCTGCAAATAGAATATTTTGCATTATATCCAAGTGTAGCTGACATTTTGTTATTGTTTTTCACGTAATGAGATTCATTCTTACAATAAAGAAATAGAAAAATCTTTTTAAATTATAGGTTTCTCTCTCTCTCTCTCTCTCTCTATCTCTCTCTCTCTGTACTAGCCTGCTGGCTAGTACAGTGGTAACGCGCTGGCTTCGCATTCACGAGGTCGAAAGATCGGTCCCCGTCCAAGACCGAGAGTTTAAGCTGTTTACTGGCAGGAACTGCTGTGGGTGGACATCACAGTGGGGGGTTGGGGCTTGTCCTGGCTGACGAATACCCATTGTAAAATGGAAATAAAGTTTATTATTATTATTACTCTCTCTCTCTCTCTCTCTCTCTCTCTCTCTCTATATATATATATATATATATATATATATATATATATATATATATATATATATATATATATATATATATATATATATATATTCCTCCCTGTCTTGCAGTTGTTCGTGCGGTGTACTAACAACCCGTTTGGTTGGATTTTTTTTTTTTTTTTTTTTACTATTTACTGATAATTTCTTTATGATTGGGGTTCATTATTTTTATTGCTCCCCCTGTTTTGGCCATCAATTTATTTTACATAACACTGGAATAGATAAGTGTTATTTTTTTTCATGTTACTGTGTTCATTTCGTGTATTCCTGATGTTGTGTTGTAGTTGTTCAAAGTTTGTAGCGATTTTTTTTCTCTTTCTAGAAGGAACATCTAATGACTTCGTAGTAATCTTTAGGCATCATTCAGAATTTTTATTACTCCACTTCTCCTAAGTTTGCCCCCCCCCCCTTATTTTTATTTTTTTATTTTTATTTTTTTATTTTTTTTTTTTGCATAGAATACTCGACTCTTGAAGTAACAGATCCAAGATTGAACCCACTTACGGTGTTGGGAAGGGCATCCAACCTTAATTTCCCCAGTTCCAAGTTATGTCCACCGTTTGATGGGGATTGATATTGACAAAGCGTAAAATAACATTGCAAATGATTAATTGAAAGATTTTTTTTTCTTATATTACTATATCTTTTTATATCTCTTGCTATTTTCTATTTGTTCTAAGTACGTAGAGACTTCATATTAGTTTTATTTTATTACTTAACCTGCTCTTTCTTTAAGGAACTGCGAATGCTTTTTTTTTTTAAATTTTATTTGTAAGCATTTTTTGTCATTGTATTTGGCATATATGAATTTAATTTTTTTCTACCTTCAGTTATTTTTATTGTACTTTTTACACATACGGAGGTCATTGTAACAACTTAACATTTGCCAATTTATTTTATCTTTGTTTGTTGATTTATTTCTTATACTTAGAATATTTATATATATATATATATATATATATATATATATATATATATATATATATATATATATATATATATATATATATATATATATATATATATATATATATATATATATATATATATATATATTAAAGTTTTATTACTTTATAGCTTTTGTGTATATTGCGACTTGTTACTATCTAGGGTTTGTTCATTTGTACACACGTGATTTTCATTGCTTTCCCAGCCATAAATTTTCTCTTTGCTTTCTTTCTCATCATCATCATCATCCTCATTATTATTGTTATCCCATAATGATGCCTTGTCCTTACGCTGTTACTTTTATGTAAATGTTTTCTTGGTGCCCGGGCATGATAAGGGTAATATTCTTTGCCCTTCCCAGTGGCACGCATAAAAAAAAAACCTGGTTTTCATGACAGTCACGTTATGGAAACAGGTAATATTTTTAACTGTATATTGTAGTGGAACTCTCCTTAATTATGTATCAAGTTTACGAATGTTTCAGAAGAAAAAAAATTTGCTGCATTACAAAACTTTTCGATCATGTCATCGATGTGACAGATTCGTCGTCAGAGCTTGAAGTTCGGATACCTTGGGCTCTGCTTTCTCTCTTCCCCTCTTTTTTTTTCCGACATCCTGAGAGCTGTTTCCGCTATATTTCGTCGTATTTAATTTATCACTTTTTACTAGAGCTTTGAGTGTTCAGTGTTTGTCTTTTTCTCTCGGAACTCTTATTTATTTCCCGATGCTCTTACAGTGATAATAATATTGATAAAAGTCATGTATTTTCCTCCGGCAAATTATCAAGGTTTTCCATAACTTGACCCCCCCCCACCCACCCATTATCAGCCGAATGATGGGCCTGCTGTGTAAATAGATATAATGACTTAAATTTTATACATTGTTCATTGTATAAGATTTTTAATACAAAAATGCACATTTTTCGAGAGAGAGAGAGAGAGAGAGAGAGAGAGAGAGAGAGAGAGAGAGAGAGAGAGAGAGAGAGAGAGAGAGAGAGAGAGAGAGAGAGAATAGGCACAACTTTTGGTATCTCGTTAAATAAAGGTTTGTAGTTTTTGGAGAGAGAGAGAGAGAGAGAGAGAGAGAGAGAGAGAGAGAGAGAGAGAGGAGAGAGAGAGAGAGAGAGAGAGAGAGAGAGAGAGAGAGAGAGAGAGAGAGAGAGAGAGAGAGATTCATATTTCTAGGTATGTACTTCAGTAAGGTTTGCATTTTGTGGAGAGAGAGAGAGAGAGAGAGAGAGAGAGAGAGAGAGAGAGAGAGAGGAGAGAGAGAGAGAGAGATACACGTTTCTTGGTATCTATTTGTGCAAACTTTGCAGTTTTTGGAGAGAGAGAGAGTGAGAGACAACGATAATTGTTCAGTCCCTTGATTGTCAGTTCCATGGTGTTCATATATGTATGTGTGTGTGTGTGTTTGTGTGTGTGTGTGTATTTTTATATATATATTTTTTTTTGTTGAGCGACAGCTCGAGCTTATTCTTCTTGCAATTTTATTCATTCTTTTTTCTGCATCTTCCTGCAGTTAGTCGTATGCACTTCCTGCCCTCCCTTCCATTATCCAATTTTCGTAATGTTCTCTTCCTGCCTCTTCCCCCTTCCTCTTTGTATCGCATTCTTCCTTCACCCCCCACGGAACGGTAATTACAGGTAAGGCCGGAGAGGATCTATTTATTTATTAGGGAAACCGATACCTGGCATTTTTTTCACTCAAAGGTGCAGGAAAGGGCATTTCTGCAGTTTCGCAAGCTGAGACCGGGAGATTCTTGTTTTCGCACTCAACTTGGTGTGTGTGTGTGTGTGTGTGTGTGTGTGTGTGTGTGTGTGTGTGTGTGTGTGTGTGTGTGTGTGTGTAGGCGGGCGTGCGTACGTGTATTTGTGTATGTACCAATCGTGTTTCACGCGAAAGATCCCTAGGCTAGTAGCCCCCATCTGGCCTGTTATGTTTATTTGGTAGCATTTATTAAATCTCTCCTTACAAATATAAATACATTTAGTATTGACGCATTCCCCAGCAAGCGAACATCAGTTATCACCTATTATTACATTAAAAAAATATACTTCCTTACGTCCTGAAAGATAGTTTTTATTGCGAAGCTGCAAACTATGACCTCTAGTTCTAGAGCCACCCATATCAAAATATGACTCCCTTATCCACTTTGTCAAAACTATAAAGGAATTTGAAAATCGTTGCCATAGCCCTCTTTTTTTTTCTCTCTCTTATAGCTTCAAACACACTCAGCCTATACCCATAATTGAAATCTTGTATCTCTGTCACCAACTTCGTAGCATGTCTTTAAACATTCTCCAATTTATTTATTTGCTCCAATTTATTTATTCCTCCTATTTATATATTTGCTTTTTCTAGTGTGGATTCCAAAATGGTGATGCTTATTCAAACTGAGGCCTCACAAAAGTCATGTACATATTTTTGCTTATATCCTTGTCCATATGCCTGAATGTCACTGTTCTATTTGAGAAGAAAGCCTATGCTGCCTTTACTGTAAACTCTACTTTCTTTTCTGGAGACAAATTTGCCTATACATTTAGCCCTACATCTCTTTCGTTCACATATTCTTGAAGTTCCTTTGCTGGTATTGAATACCCATTCTAAGTATTGTTTCCGTCTGCTGTGTCCCACTTCAAATATTGTTCTTTAACCTTAAATTTCCCTATGACAAGTTGTACAAAAGTTTGGGATATTCCTTGGTTCTCCTCGTCATATCTCCCTTCCGTGTGTGTTTAATATAGTTGTGACGTGGTCATATTCACTCTCACTGGGACTCAGGCTCATTTGGATTTGTTTTAATAAATTTTACTCCATACTGCTAATGGTATGCTTATAAATCCTGCTGAAATTTACAAAGACCAATACCCAAGAGAAGCCACTACACACTATTTTCTCCTTTTTCTCCTTATATTGCTCTCGCTTTACGAACCACCTTGTAAGTCGAACTCGAACCATCCTGTATACGGGAACCAGGAGTTCAAAGCATGAACTTCGCTTATATATTGACGATGCGAGATTTTTTGTTTTTGCTAATTTTTCTTAGCGTTTAATACTGGTTATAGCATTATAGAAGAGGCATAGAAAACTATGTGAGTATTATAACGAAGTTTTTCCTGCCAAATCGGAGAATGAACGAAGATGGCATATGCTAATGCTATTAAATAAGTAGTTATGCTTGTTTCACAGCGTATTCCCCTCCCACTGGAGAGAGAGAGAGAGAGAGAGAGAGAGAGAGAGAGAGGAGAGAGAGAGAGAGAGAGAGAGAAGCATATCTGGAGGCAATGTTAAGAAGGGATGTAGAGAGAAAAAGAAAAAACAGAGAGAGAGGGAGAGAGAGAGAGAAGCATGTCAGGAGGTGAGCAGGTCGTTTTAAGAAGAGAGAGAGAGAGAGAGAGAGAGAGAGAGAGAGAGAGAGAGAGAGAGAGAGAGAGAGAGAGAGAGACTAGTTGAAATTTTCCACGTTTTTGAGTGAGGGTTCACCTTGGGGAATCCCTTCATTGCAAGATATATACAGTATATATATAAATGTTTCATGCTCTTCTTTGCAGTTGCAGTATAGTACGTATGGCGTTTGACCTTGTACCTAAAAGTGAAAAATAGGACTGGACAATCTGCCAGTATGTCTGTCGTAAATGGGTTTTCAGTGAAGAGTTTCAGAAACGTAAGAATATGTCAGTGAAAATGTAAAGACTCCTCCGTGAAAATTGACAGTTTTAATATATCTTGTGGGAGACAGTTTCAAAGATTACACTCAGTAAGGGGAAAGGAATATTTTCTTTGTACGGGAGCAAGAGAGAGAGAGAGAGAGAGAGAGAGAGAGAGAGAGAGAGAGAGAGAGAGAGAGAGAGAGAGAGACAGAGAGAGAGAGTTAATTTATATGCAGAAGCAACAGCTGAGAAGGAGGTGGAGGTAGAGCAGACAGGGAGTGTGCATGATAGCATGATTCATGTATAGCTTGTGAGCATGCATGAAAACGCTCGATATAATCTCTCTCTCTCTCTCCCATTTAAAGCTAGTGAGTATGAATGACAAATGCTTTAAACTCTCTCTCTCTCTCTCTCTCTCTCTCTCTCTCTCTCTCTCTCTCTCTGTATATATATATATATATATATATATATATATATATATATATATATATATATATATATATATATATATATATATATATATATATATATATATATATATATATATATATATATATATATATATATATATATATATATATATATATATATATATATATATATATATATATATATATATATATATATATATATATATATATAATAATATATCTATATATATATATATATATATATATATATATATATATATATATATATATATTATATATATATATATATATATATATATATATATATATATATATATATATATATATTTGGGAGAGAAAAAAGAAAGAGTGAGATATGCATACATAGAGTGGATGCAACAGGCAAAATGTATGCAAAAACTGGGAAGGGTGCATGAGAACTGCCAAGAGTATTGCATGGCAAGCAATAAAGAACTCTGTCTTCTTTTTTATACATACATGTGTCCTGAAGGTCGCACACATACACAGTCTCGCTCTCTTTTCATTCTCTTTCTCTCTTTCTCACACTCTTTGGTACATGATAAAGGGCAGTCATGCACGAGACAGTGAGCTTGAGAGAGACTTGCTAGAAGACACATCCTCATCGCCGAGCGTAACTGGTCTTGTGGAGAGAGAGAGAGAGAGAGAGAGAGAGAGAGAGAGACTGTGTGTTTGAGAGTGGAGAACCTACTCGCCTTGGTTCAGCCAAGATGTTTATATTTTTTGCTCGTAACCGTCTAGATAAGATCGATACATTCAAAGATCATTTCTTCTCATATAACGCATGGATGATACATATAGTAAAAAGTTCATCGTTGTGAAAATACCAGAAAAACCACCCTTGAGAGATATAAATGTTGAATAACGTGTGAAGTTCTTCATCTGGGAAAAGTCTATCTAAGTTTCTGTGGTGCAAACGAGTTTCCAGATGCAGCCTGCCTGCGTGTCTTCAATAACAAGTGTTGTGGTGCTGTTGTTCGTCTTCTTGTTTATCATGAGTGGGAATTCTATACCCACACCTGAAATGGAAATTATATGATGAAGCCAGAGAAATAATAATAATAATAATGGCTTAGTGTGAAGAAATTTGGAAATGAGATAGAAACCTTGTGTATGTGTATACCCAAGTTTTTATGTTATCGCCAGGCAACCTACCCCTCACAGCCTACCTCCGTTCCTTTAATTGTGCCAGTAAGTATTACGGAATAAACATAATCAATCTATTTTAGGTGTCAAGTTCTTTTAGTGACAAGTTGGAAAGTTGACATCATCTCTGTATATTTGGGGATTGTTGTTTGTTTGTGTGTTCTCAGGGCATTTAATGTAAGGATTACCAAATATGGTATGTGAGGTTTAAAAGGGGGGTAGGAGGGGTTAGTAGATGTGGGGGAGGGGGTTATGGGTATATGTGTGCGTGCGTCCGTGCGTGCATATGCTCGTTCCTTTGTCGTTGGATGTGGGGGATAAGAGTAATGCAAGTACGAGGAGGGAGGGAAGGGATAAGAGGGGAAGGGAAGCGGAGGAGGAATAGAGAGTGAATGAAGAGGAAGACGTGGAGACAAGAAGGAGAACTTGCAAGAAATAGTCTATAATGAACGATATTTTCTGAGATGTGATGCTGCAAGTGGTTGCATTTTTTCCCATAATTATGGAGGTAAGCAAAGGTGTTAGATGATCATGATACTTAAAGTTAAGGAGAGTAGTTCGAGAAGAACATGTTGACGGGGGGGAGGGACTTTGTGGGGGAAGGGGGAGATTTGCAGTCTAGTGCATTTCTAAGAGACCGACTAAAGGAGGTTTTAGTGTTGCTGAGTGCATGATGTTATTGATCGTGCATGTGGGTGCTTGCAGACAACGAGGCCAAGCGTAGCGGCAAGCCACAGTGCATGAGCGGTGCTTGCGGTGGCCGCGTGTTGCCCACCCCTCCGATCGCCTGCCCGCCCGCCCGTCCGTCCAACCTCTTCTCGCCCGTCAGCTGCCCAGTTTCGCTCTCTCTTTCTCTCTCTCCCTGCTTGCGGACGCCGCCCGCGCGCCAACTCTGGATCTCTGCCAAGTAGACTTCCACCCTCACTGCCAGTGCCAGCCAAAATAATGATGATGAGGGAACGGGGTTGGGATAGAGGACCATGTGGGATTTTCATTTCACACCAAAAAGCCTCATCACCATTACTGACCCCACCCGTCTCTCATCTCGTTTTTCCTCCGATGGGATTACTGCAGATGTCACTGGATGGTATGAGAGAAGTTTCGCAAGTGGAAGATTTGAAAGCTATCACCATCTTCCAACGCGTAGCTTAACGAGCGAATCAGCGACCTTAATCACATCAGAATTGGGTCTTCCAGTCTTCATGCCACAGGTCACCAAGAGAGAGAGATAGAAAGGCCGTCCACCGCAGCCAGAGTCAAGCGCAGACTGCCGTAGTCATACCCAGAAACAGGTGTCGTCGCTGTAAACTTTTACCACCTTCGAGGGGGGCATCCCTTCCCTGGTCATTGCCCTCTCTCCCTCTCTGTACCCAAACTACAAAAGGTTTATTACAGTTGCAGCCTAGCTTTGAGAGACAGAGAGAAGAGGAGAGAGCGAACGAAGGGAGTAGTAGTATAGACCATCCCTATCAGCCAGGCCTGGCGAGGGCGGGCGGCAGAAACTGACCTGGGCTTGACCCGGAGGCGGAGCCTAGTGGGGCGGAGCAGGGTAGCGGTAGGCGGGACTTGTGCTTGAAGGAGAGCTCAAATGGGTGTTAAAAAAGGGAGGGTGCGAAATGTCATAGTACAAGTAATGGAGGGGGAGGATTGAAGTAAATCAAAGAAGGGTGTATGTGGGGGGTTGGGAGGGGTTGAGAAGTGAATATGGCCGTATGCTGACGACATCTAACGGGTGTGCTTGCAAGCTCATCGGAGAGCGGAGAGAGAAAACAAGAGCATGATGTGAGATGCTTCGCACGGGGGTGCCTCCTACGTTGAAATGTTAATGTCCAGACAGAAAAAGCTCTGGAGTTGATGCAAAATATAATTTACTAATAGATAAATGCATGATAAAAATAGTGATGCAGATGTATAAATGCTTAACTAAACAGATGTGACACTAAAAAGGATTAGTTAACGATGTACAGACACACGATCTGCTACGGTAGGCCTACATTCATGGATAGCTAATAGAGGCGATTTGATTTAAGGAATTGTTCTGATCTTCAGTACTCACGGCCCAGCAGGTCAGTACTACTCCTACTTCTGCTGCCTACTACAGTTCTAGCAAAACTCAACAGCCGACTCCGACTTTGGCTTAAAACGTATACGTGAAAATAAATTCCCCGGTCACACAGAACGAATGGGGGTAGGGGAGACGAAAATGGATTTGTGGGGGAGGGATTCAACACCAGCGTCAGGAATGGGGGATGTGTCGTACGGATGTGTGTGTGTATTTTTGTAGGAGTTTTGTGTTAGGATTAATCATGCGCGTACACTAAACCTATGCCGGTAGTTTTAAACCCTCCCTTTCCCCCGTCAAACTACACGAACACATAAACCCACACATATCAATTTACGCATTCTCCCCCCTTCCCTCCACCCATATTCACAGACAAACAAGTAAACACATATACAGGACATTGTTGTAATTTTATATAAACGAATATATCTGTATACCCTTTTGCTCTGTATATATATATATATATATATATATATATATATATATATATATATATATATATATATATATATATATATATATATATATATATATATATATATATATATATATATGTGTGTGTGTGTGTGAACTCCATGCACAATCACAAGCAATCACAGCAGGTATTGCATGATTTTAAACTGGCCTGTTATTTATTATATCTTACGACACATGCATAGAGCGTATGATTGAAGTAGGAGTAGAAAAGACGCCTAGCGGTATCCCCCTTACAACTTTGTAGGCTTATTGACCAGTACACCAACTGATTTGTTAGGGCAGCGATGAAACAGTATTTTCAAGAAATCGGGCTTCGATAAGATAATATATATATATATATATATATATATATATATATATATATATATATATATATATATATATATATATATATATATATATATATATATATATATATATATATATATATATATATACTGTCTTCTGTCATTTAGTTTTAGACGAAATAATATGTTATTGGGCTTCATTTCACTCCTAGTGATAATCAGTAATAGCATTATAATAATAATAATAATAATAATAATAATAATAATAATAATAATAATAATAATAATAATAATAATAATATAATTATTATTATTATTATTATTATTATTATTATTATTATTATTATTATTATTATTATTATTATTATTATTTTTATTATTATTATTTCAGATGTTGCTCTTGTTGTCACTAATATTTCTTGGTTTGATATACTATTTTTGGCAAAATTTCATTCTCATATAATTGCTCATATCACCTGGTGTTAAATTGCATAGATTGGAAGTGATACAACAGAACACATACTATTGTAGAATTGCTTCTACAACTAATACTGATAATATAGATACCTATTGCAGTATTGTATACGATTTGTAAATCAAATACATGAATAATAATTATCTCCAATATACATTGGTTGTTTGTATAGAACATAGAATATTACAAAAATAAAAAACCTAAAGATATTATGCCAGTAAAGTCATTCAATTTAGAATTTATATGTAAACAAACAGACATAGAAATAGTAAGTAAGAATTAAGCAGAATTATGAATAAATATACTATGTATATGAACCAGAGAAAATAATAATAATAATAATAATAATAATAATAATAATAATAATAATAATAATAATAATAATAATAATTATAATAATAATAATAATAATAATAATAATAATAATAATAATAAAAATAATAATCATCATCATCATCATCATCACTATTATTATTACTATTATTATTATTATTATTATTATTATTATTATCATTATTATTATTATTATTATTATTATTATTATTTCATAGACTGGTTATTATTTGAAACGCTCATAATGATAAAAATTGCAATAATAATAAAAATAATAATAATAATAATAATAATGATAGTAATAATAATAATAATGATAATATTAATAATAATAACAATAATAATAATGATGATAATAATAATAATAATAATAATAATAATAATAATAATAATTCTGATATTTTGAGTTGTAGGATTTTTTTATTATTATCATGATATCAGTATCATTCGAGCCACAATTATTTACTTTCATTTTGTTTATAACAACCATTGTAGCAGAAAAATGTACAGCTCATATATATATATATATATATATATATATATATATATATATATATATATATATATATATATATATATATATATATATATATATATATATATATATATATATAATCGGATTTGCTCAAATTGATACATTCACTTAATCTGCGAAACCTAATGTAATGAAAGTTACTATAGTCAACTTTCTATACTTATGTACTCGTTAACTCCGCCTACACTGGTAGTCACAACAAATTAGAGTTG
>JAXCGZ010002094.1:2500-5000 GCA_037179515.1 Halocaridina rubra | reverse complement strand
ATCAAAATAAGGGTGATCAGGTTAAACAAAAAAACAATAATGTCGTATACATTATATACCAAGTTATCGTTTTCTGACATTCAAAGTTTTTTTAGTATCTGGTTTTCTTATTACTAGACATGGTCAACTCCAGAAATCTCTGCCATTGCTGTCTTAGATTTCTTATTGCATTGTCTTCAAGTTTTCATATTACTGGGGTATGGAAATAGTAGCCTTGTTGAGATTTCATTTTCAACCTGATCACTCTTGTGTAAAACAAAAGTAATCTTGTTTTTAGAATATTTTATTTAGGCTTATCTTTTAGATATAATTACCCTTAAGCCCTTTAATTTATCCCATGGTAACTATAAAGCTCTTTTATAAGCCTAAATCATTGTATGGATAACATCAATGTATACCTCAGCTGTTGATAATATTTATGATATTTACAAAGGCTTGTATCAATGATCAAGGTGCCACAAACCATGAAATTGCTCACAGTAGTCAATGCCTTGTTAGTTTACAGATTATATACTCAAGTTAGGTAGCTTCCAACGAGTCCTATTACAAAGTAACAGGTAAAAGTCACAGGAAGACAGCCCACTCTAACCTAACCTAACTTAATCCTGTGACTTTTTTTACCTGTATTTTTTTTCGTAGCCAATATTGTGACTTTTTTCCCCTGTGAGTTTATTACCGGCCGCGCTTCTAACATGAGTATCAAAAGTCAAAATACAGTTTTTCAAAGAGATTCAAGTCCTTTACCTACCATACACCAAGCGTCTTAGGTACAGCTGAAATTTTGTTAAGTAATTATTAGGTCGATCATATATACGTAGAGAGAGAGAGAGAGAGAGAGAGAGAGAGAGAGAGAGAGAGAGAGAGAGAGAGAGAAGAGAGAGAGAGAGAGAGAGAGAGAGAGAGAGAGAGAGAGAGAGAGAGAGAGAGAGAGAGAGAGAGAGAGAGAGAGAGAGAGAGAGAGAGAGAATTCTAAGTTTTTATGTCTTGATATATACATTAGACTATATTCCATTTAATCGTTAAAATAGTTGCCTAAAAATCGCTTCCTTGCAATTTGCACTAACAGCAATAATCGACCAGTGTCATTGAAGCTAAGCAAGAGGCATTTAACCACTAATTTTTATAATATAATTATTAGAACCATTTTCATTAACATAATTTTACGGCATCCTCTGAGCACTGTATATTTTAAGACAGTATACTCTGACGAAATAACGCCTTTGCAAAGCTCCGAATTTATTTTAGGAAGATCAGGCTTTTTACCATTGATTTTCTCTAACAAAATCACCTCGCGAGAGATCAGTGATCATTGGGCCTACATTCATCCTGGAGGTCTGGAGTGCAAATCATCAGATCTGATCTCTCATCTTTGCTTTGTCTGGTTACCTAGGAGTAAAGTGCTTGGTTCTGGCGTCCTTCGTGTAGTTGGTACTGTGAAGTCAGCAGGTTCAGAGAATCATCAGATGGATGTGAAGGAAAGTTGATAGTGGAAGACGTAGTTTTAGTAGCTCAGATTTTCTCAAGGCTTCCCTCGTATGGTGGCTGCTATGAACTCAGCATGTTTAATGAATCCTCATATTGATGTGTGAGGAGATTGATGCTACATTTATTTTTCTTGAGCTCAGATTTCCAAAAGGGTAAAAATGGCAGGTCTGCAGACTTGAAAAAAGTGATGATTTGGGTTCTGAAGCTATTAATATATAAACATCCCCCCCCCTTTTTTTTAACATTAAGAGCTGCAAAATGCAATTTCACCTTCAGACTGTGAGCTCCTGAAAACATTGTTTTTGCATAAGCTCTTCCCCCTTCCTCATTTCCTCGCTTACACATTGAGATTGCTGAGTTAATAAAAGCTAAATCTAGTGACTTAGAAGAATAGAGAAATTATAAGACCTACTATCGAAGAAGAACTCGAGACGTCATGAATAGGAACCAGGCACTATATCCTTTGAGCTGTGCTTGAAGTGTAGAAGTAACACTGTTATATCATAATATTTATACATAATACGACTTAATTTATCTAATCACGGGATACAATCTTTTTCTGATGTAATATTATGACTAGCCGCAAGATGTAAGAATGATTAGACGTTTCAGCTTTACTCTCAATTGCTTTCTTCTAGATTTTATTCCAGTCGATTGTGTTGGTACTCTGAAGATGCTTCTGGTAAAAACTGTAAGAGAAAGTGGGTTGTACTTATTCGAATAAGTTGGTTGTTTCCTTGTTAGATTTTATATATTTTTTTATCCAATCAAGTGGTAAATTGGTTAAGTTTGGCAAGTGAGGAAACACCATTTAGAATTGCAAAATTACTAATTGTAACTTTTCTGACCATTTAACAACTTTAGAAAAGATGCTTTTTGAAGATATCATGCAGTATAGTTATTACATATTATGTTCGTATTTTGCTTTTAATAATTAAGTATGCCTGTTTTTCGTTGCCTTTTCAAATGTCGAGATTTTTGATGGGGCTTCCATGTAGTTAGGTAGAGAGGCATT